>JAOXJP010130683.1:0-13609 GCA_025762735.1 Platanus orientalis | reverse complement strand
AAGTATCATTTCACTTTTAGGGGGTGATGTGACATCTCCAAAAAGTGAAATGATACCCCCCTTGTGTCTCGGCTCACGACGTCACACAAGGGGGGCATCGCAGAGGATATGAGGCCCTTTAATACAGCCTATGTTGACGAATGTTTTAGTCCAAGCACCCTTATTGTAAAGCCTTTAAAAGTGCGGAAAAGATTAGGTACGAATTCATTAGTACTGATGCATCAGAATGGCATCAGGGGGCCAACACATCAGCACTGAAAAGTGATAAGCACCCCCCAAAAAGTGTAAGTCACTTTTCGGAACTGATTCGTCAACCCCTTGGGGCTGTATGAACGCAGCAGTACAAACTTCATTCATACCTAATCCAAGCCCCTAAAAATGCCCTTCAATTGCACTTGAGCCTACATGGCATGCTAGGACATTGGTTCAAGGGTGGTTTAATAGTTGTAAGTTCTTGCAAATCATCAGCTTGATGAGAGTAGGTTGGGTGTTCCCGAGAATTGGGTTGGCTATGTTGGGCTTAGGGACCATGGGCTAGGCTTGTAAGTGAGAGGCTAGCTGCCGAGTAATAGCTGTGGGTGGGTAGTGTTGTGGTTGTAGATGATTTAGGTGCGATTTCCTCTAGAATTTACTATCCTTTCGCATATTTAAGTATTTCTCAGTGCTGCTCAAAAGGTATGTCCATATCCTAAATTAATTGTTTTCTAGGAATCAAATCTATTCTCCTAAGGTCTTGATTTGGGTCATTTGGAGTCTTTTAAATTTTCTTTATCTTTTAGTGGTTTGGAGGGTATACCTTTTAAGGATTTTATTATCTTCCTCTTGTTGAGGTCTATGTTGGTTCAGGTTTGAAGGTTAACCTTATCCACCTAAACCAGAGTTGCCTAAGGTCTGTTCTATACGTTGCTTGGAACCAGGAGATCAAGTATAGTCTTAGAACTGAATCAATATTAGGGTGATAGACTAGATGTCACATGTGTTGTGACAACTTTATGTGAATTCTTTTTTTTTTTTTTTTTTCATAATGGTTAAAAGGTTCAACCAAATGAGAGTTTCTATTTTTTGTCCTGGTGTGAATCACTGAGTGATCATGATTGGAGGTAGAGATGGAAGTGGATGAGCTAGATCTACTTAAGGCTTTTTTCTTACTTCCCATAATAAGAGTAGAAACTACAATGGAAGAACTTTTTTTTGATGCCATTGATTATTGCATGTAGAAGTTGGATGTCAGCTTGAGAGATGCATGAGAACTCACATGTAGGTTGGATTTTTGGCCTACTAATGGGTTGAGACATGGACTTGGTAATCCATGGGTTGCAGTTCTGAAACCCAAACTTAGGACCGATGGGCTTAGTTGTAGTTTAGGGCCCATGTATGTCCTTATGAACTTTTGTGTAGATTTGAGTGGTGGCCCTTATTTGTGATTTGTGCAAATTTTAAGTGCCTGCAATAAGGAATTCAGCCAAGAAAGATTATCATGTAGACTTTGCGCATGCATGGAGCAATATAATGGAGGTTTAGCAGTCTCCCCTTATCAAGGTGATTATCATATATGAAAACTGACTCAAGAAGACAAGCAACACCTTCAATTCAAATGGAGATTTTCCTCCAGGAACACATTGAGATTAAGGTCGTTTTGAACCAAATGATGCAAGAAAGACTTTCCAAGTAAGCAACTGATTTAGGGGCTCTAATGGATTTAGTGTTCTACAAACACACACTCAAAAAGAAAGAAAGATGGAGAGAGGTCTTCTTTAATGGTTTCCTTTTCTTTTTCTCCTCTTTTTTCTCTTCTCTGTTTGTTCTCAAGTTATTCTTTGCCTTTTTATAGTAATGATGGGCTCCAATCCCATCTAACCTACCACCAATTAGGTGTCTATATTTTGGTGGGCATAAATTAGGCCTTTATTTGCGAATGGACCTTTCCCAAAGCAAGTTGATGGGATTAAGTCCCAATCAGGTACAATTTGACTTGCTTTTACAAGCCTCATTTGCCACTTGGCTTCCGGTCTTATTTGTGAATAAGCTTGTTCACGAATCCAGCCGTAATTGTGAATAATGGCCCATTCATGTATTCTGTCCAAAGTGGACCCATCATTCAATTCGCAAACCCGGCCTAGCATTGTTATTTGTGAATTGCCTTAACCCAATCTTGGTTCATTCACAAATCCAAGTTTTTTGCTAATCCCTAATTCGTGAATAACCCCGATTCCGCGAGATCTCATTTAGAACATCAAAAAAGAATCTTGAGACCCCAATGTGGTGATGTGCATGTGCAAAGTGTGCATCAAGTGCCCTTGCACCCAAGTCAATGCAGCTGTTACATAGGAGAGTGTGCTCTCCAAAATATACAATGTGTGGGGGTGTGATATCTTAGATACAGTTTTCACTTTTCATGCCCAACCAATGTGGGACTAAAATTATAAACAAAGAAAACCAGAAATTTTTTGAAAACATTCATTTGAAAACAAAAACAATGTATACAGATAGATAAGCCACACAAAAACAACAACTACTACATTAACAACATAAAATGGCACCTTCCAAACTTAATAATCTTTTAGTGGCGAGGGAAGACCGTGAAGTAAGTTTGAATTAGGATTAAGATGAGAAGGAAAATAGCGGCAAAGAAAGCCACCATTGTCCAAGGACTATTGAAATGGGTGTAAAAGAGTTTTGTCAAGGAGACCCTCCATCTGTTATTGCAGTTAGAGGGCATATGCATCGGAATTGGGAACTGTGCTGGTAGTCAAGGCATTGAAGAGGTCTGCCACTTCTTCGTCACTACAGAGGGCATTGAGGAGAATGCCCTTAGATCTCAGCTCCTTTATGTCCTCCTTGGAGTTGATAAGTGAATTTATAAAACATGCATAAGAGGTGATCCAACTGGTGGGTGGCCCGTATGGTCCCAACTCGTAAGCGATCATGTTGAGCAACTTATACTTGGTGGTGTTGTCGATAACGATGGATGGCAGTAAGAGCTCCCTGCAGAACAAGTGGCTTCGGAATCCAACATTCTTCAGATGGTGCGTCCCTTTTCTCTGGACTTGGATTCCTTCCTCCTTCAGCTCTGTGATAGAACGGAAAGAATACCACCCATTCCAATTTGATGGAGGTTGTAGTTTGGGTCCCTTACCCAAGATCTTCCTCCGTAAACAATCAAGAAGGTGTATGGGTTCATCTTCATCTTCATCTTCATTTATTCCTTGATCTTCTTGAGGGCTCCCACCAGGGTCCAAAGGCTGCATTGTGGAGTAGTTATGTGTTCCAATTAATTTGTCAATGAATTCATTGATGATATCCAATGGTTGAGTCTCAACCGATCTGCTTAATTCTTCGAGACGATGAGGTAGATTTCCGTGGCTGCGGCGGCCCATTGGTCTCCCTGCCCTATTTCTGAAGGACAAAAATTCTTTTAACAGTGGAAGTGGAAGTTGATTTTCAAGAAGCAACATGTCCCTGGCTACAAGAGTCCGATCATGGCTGCTCAAATGCAGGCTAGTGTTGTCTGATATGGACATCTCGTTTGTGCCAACAACTTCATTGATGAAGTCCAAGACGAAGCATGTATCGAAGAACATTATTATTGCGAAAGAAGTGTCTGATACTCAAGTCTCATAACACTGCTTGGTTTCAAGTATTGTCCCAAGCAATTGGTCGTACATTTCTATCATTTGTTGATCACCTCCAGTGAAGCGTCTGGCTGAGGCCTTTTTGTCTGGAAGCATAATTCGAAAGATGTTAGGGTTGAAGAGGTGGTAAGGGCCTAATGATACCATCACAGGATTAAAACACATGTTCGATTCTATACTACGTAGGCTCGCTGACACCTTTGGTATGCGGATCGTTCTATACCTACTACTAGGGTTCGACCGATCAATCAAATGTGGCAAAGAGCGGCTTGCATCATCACCTGCTTCTGCTGCTGTTTCCATCTCTCAACACTTGGTCTACTGGATGGTCAGAAAATCTTTAGAGAAGTTCTAAAAATAAAAACACAGAACAACGTGCTTAAAAGCCTGAAGTGATATGGCTTTTGAGCTGGGATTCGTTCATGAGTTGCTTTAGATCCGTGCTACTGGTCCTGAAATGCAGGACCATAGCCAGTCCCAATTGAATATAAACTAGTGAATGCATTATACTATTACCTGCTTAAAAGCCCGAAGTGATATGGCTGAGACGGCTTGATTGGAGACCTAAGCCCACCATGTATAGCATGAGAAGGGGGTGTGATAATGAAGCATGTAGACTATGGACTCAATTTAAATTGCCTACTTACAGAGCAGACGTACTAATCTAATGGCAAATGGTTAGTCTACAGTTAGGCCTGCCGAAGCAGTTCTATTCCATCACCTCCTTTTTCTTTTTCTTTTATTTATGTATTTATTACTCTTTAAAAAAGATACAAATGAATGACCTTACTCTTCGAATATTAGAAGAGGAAATTGAAAAGGTAGCTGATTTATAAAGCAAAGCTACAAGTCCTTATTACCGGCAGGGTAGCTTTATGCTTGCACGGTTATGGAAGTAAGGAATTATCGTTTAATGGTAAAGCAGGCTCCAATCTACGAACACGAACCATGTAATAAGTTATGGGTACTTCATGTAAGTAAAATAATTTAAAATGTACAAAATCACTTACAACATTAACAGATTTAAAAGGAACACATGTACATGTGAAATTAACATGAGGCGTGTCTGAGATAACCTGATTTCGTGTCCCTGTTTTGGATTTCTTTCTTAGTGTGGAGGGTTTCAAACAGTTAGGCTCCAAGATTCAATGATTGTCTAACATCATCCTTACTATTGTTGTAGCCGGTAGCAGAAGCCCGACAAACTTTCTGTAATGCTATGTTTTAGACAATATGAAAAGAGAGGAAAAAGAAGACTAAGGCATACGAATTTTCGATAATTATTGAGATTGTGCACTACTCATGTTCCCCAGATAAATTTATAGACTTAACCTAGATGAATGTGTTGTATTTAAAGATTCAAAATATTGAATCTTTAATGCGTTATTCGAATGATTGAAAGTCTCATGGTAAAAACAACATTATGCTCGAACAATTAAAATTATTTTTGAATGTTCAAAAATATTTTCAATTCTTTGAAATTTCCAATTTGAAAAAAATGAAAATTGCAAGATTTTAGATCCGTTCATGGGAAAGCGTGTAGAGACACCAAAGATATCTATAGACATCAAAACATGTCTTTTACCATGGCAATGGGTGTATAATGAATCTATCGACAAATTCTTAGTGTCTCTACGAAGTCTAAAAATTGGAAGAGGGTTTCCATGTGGAACACACTTAAACAAATTCCATTATCTCTTGTTTTCTCTCCATTTTCTCTGTTATCATTGGTGAAAACATAGCTGAAACTTTGCTCGAAGTTTTATTGATTTTTTGAAGTTGTGTTGATTGAATTTGAGCCATAATCGTTGCCATTCATTGTGGGTCTTCTTATATTGTGTGGGTCCAAGAAGATTGATGTTGTTGAATCTTAAGACGGTCTCCAACAAAGCTTTGCTGCATCAAAATAATGGGAGTCGAATACCATTAAGGACAGTGCCTCTTAGCACATACTAATAAGTCAATTTTAATTTGTATTTTATTTAATTTTATTTTATTTATATCTCTGCAATAGTAGTAGTAAATTCTTTGCAATTCAGTGGTCGATTAGTTTAATTTCTTCTGTTAATTTATAAGTTTATATTACTATTTCTACATAGTTTTTGTGATTGTTTAACAACAATCTTAATGGTATTAATTAAGTTGTCAAGCAAAAAAAAAAAAAAACCATAGACTTTCCTATTGCTAATGTGAGCAAGATAAAACCTTTCAATGGTTTTCATTTCAAGAGTTGGAAAGAGAGAGTGTTCTTCTTACTTGAAATGGCAGGGGTTGCATTCATTTTAACAGAGGCAAAACTTGAAGAAAATTAGGAGTTGTATAAGCCTGTAAGATCATATTCAAGTTTGGTTTGGAAAAAAGGCAAACAAAATTTGCAAATATACGATTTTGAGTACCAGGATCGGTACTTTATATGAGGTTTACTGTAATTTGGAAACTTTGGCTGAGATATAGAATAACTTAATGAAGAAATATGTTGTAGAAAATGTAGGAACTAAAAGTACGTTGTTGGTAAATTCTTCGAATTTAGGATGACAGAAGAAAACTCAGTAACCTCACAATTGGATGACTTTTAATTGATGGTGAATGATGTAGCCATAGAAAATATGATTTTACCTGAGCCATTTGTGACTGCATCTCTAATTGAAAAGTTACCTTCATCCTAGAAAGATTATAAAATAATATTCAACAAAAGAGAAATGATAGAAGTCTTAAAGAGATAATAATTAGTATAAG
The DNA here is from genome assembly GCA_025762735.1 of Platanus orientalis. NCBI lineage: Eukaryota > Viridiplantae > Streptophyta > Magnoliopsida > Proteales > Platanaceae > Platanus > Platanus orientalis. Next base: position 7,241 of record JAOXJP010130683.1, on the reverse strand, counting down.
AATATAAAAAAATAATAGGGAACAAGCTACTAAAGAAAAGGCTAATGAATCAATTTATAAAACAAATTTAGTAAAGAAACCTGGAGAACATGTTGAAAATAAAAGATATTGAAGATTTAAGAAATATTATAATAAAAACATATAGTTTTTAATAAATTTAGAAGTGATAAAGAATATTTTTAATATGATTGTTTTGTGTGTGGAAGATAGGTCATAGAGCAGAAAATTGTAAATATAGAAAGAACAATAAGAAAGCCGAAAAGAACTAGATGAACCTGACTGAGATGGAAACTATTATAGTTGTCATCACATAAGCAAATATGATCAATAATACAAAGGACTGGGTGGTTGACACTAGTTCTACTAGGCACATATGTAATGATAGGAGTGCATTTGCCTCATATTCTCTAACAAATGATGGAGATGTGTTTTTGGGAGATTCAAGAACTCTTTCAATTTATAGGAAAGGGAAGGTACTTCTTAAGCTCACTTTTGAAAACGTCTTTGCATTAAATGACATGTTGCACGTGAAGGACATTTGTTGGAATCTCGTATCGGGAAGCCTTCTTGGAATAGTGGGACTTAAACTAATGTTTGAATCTGAAAAGTTAATTCTTACTAGGAACATTGTATTCCTTGGAAAAGGATATTGTAACTCTAGATTATATGTATTAAATGTTTTATAAATAATAAAATCTAATTCTTCTTCAACTTATATTATTAACTCTATGGACTTGTGGCACGATAGACTAGGATATGTAAACTACTTCTATGTTAATAAATTGAATTAATCCCTAATTTAAAGAATGATGAACTAGAAAAATATGAAATATGTGTAGATTCTAAATTCAATAAGAAACTACGCAAAACAATAGAAAGGAAAAGTAAACTCTTAGAGTTAATTCGTAGTGACCTAGGAGATTCAAAGAACATTATCACTAAAGGAGGAAAATTCTACTATATAATATTTGTAGATGATTATTGTAGGTTCCCCTAACTATATTATTTAAGAACATACAATGAAGTTGAAGACACATTCATCAAATATAAAACTAAAGTAGAAAACCAAAAGACTTAGAACTAATACAGGAGGTGAGTATGACTCAACCTTAATGAGAAACTTTTGTGAGAGTGATGGTATCATCCATGAAGTCACTATACCATATACTCATGAATCAAATGGAGTAACTGAAAGAAAAAATAGTTTCCTTAAAGAAATGATGAATGCATTACTTCTAAGTTCAAGGTTCCCATGAATATATGTGGGGAAAAACAATATTATCTGCCTATTATATACAAAATAAAGTCGCACATAGAAAAATTGGAAAAACCCCATATGAATTGTGGAAGGATCATATATTCAATCTTAAATATTTGAGAGTATGGGGATGTCTAGCCAAAGTAGATTTATCTGAACCAAAGAATAGGGAATTATGGTCAAAAACTTTAAATTATGTATTTATAGGATATGCATAAAATAGTGTTGCATTTAGATTCTTGGTTATAAAATCAAATAATAATATTCTAGAACCAAATATAATTATAGAGGCCAAAGATGCCAAAATTTTTGAAGAAATATTTCCTATAAAAAATAAAATATCTAGCAATGCAGAAAATAAAAACATAGAAAATGAAATAGTAGGAAAAGAAAATGAGGAAATATCCAAAGTTAGAAAAAGTAAAAGAATTAAAAAAACAACTCATCTTATGAAAATGATGTTTTGTCTAGGAATTGGTGTCCAGGATGGTGTCCATGACACCAAGGGATGTCATATGGAAGAAAACGGGTGGCTGATTCATTTTTTGAATATGGAATATGCATTTTATTCCATATGACAGCCCTTGGTGTCCTGGACACCAATTCTTGGACAAAGTATCCTGTCCCCTCATCTTGAAGACGATTACTCCATCTATCTTGTAGATAATGATCCCAAGAATTTTAAAGAAGCCATGAGATCTTCAGATACAATATTATGAAAAGAGGCTATAGATAGTGAATTAGAGTTTAATATGGCCAATCATACTTGGGAATTAGTAAAGTTTCCTGAAGATACTGAACTCATTGAATGTAAATGGGTATTCAGAAAGAAAATAAAACTGGATGGTACAACAGACAAGTTTAAGGCTAGATTAGTAGTGTTAGGTTGTGGGCAAGAGAAAATGGAAATTATAACTTCAATATTCCATTTATTGCATAATTTTCAAAATCAAGTAATTTTACTAAACGAAATCAAGAACTGAGTAAACCGAGATGATGAGGTATCATTATCCCGTTAGTTATGGTCTCCCAATTGATTGTGCAAGGAAGCATGCCATGCTACCTCTAAGATACAACCATGCTTGGATTCAACTCATTGTTTCTCAAAGGGTTTGCATTATCCAACAAAGAAGTATGATACCAACCTTATCCCTCTTCTCCTTCTCATTTTCTCTTCTTTGATCTTAGGGTTTTTGCTCTCTATATTAGCCTTACCCTTGAAACCCATTCTTTTCCTTTTAATAGTGATGATGGGCTCACCTACCACCCATGACATTTCCATATTTTGGTGGACATCAATTAGGCCCATATTCACAAATGGGCCTTTCCAAAAGCAAGTTGATGGGCTGAAGTCCCTATCTAGTATAGTCTAGCTTGCTTTACAAGCCTCATTCACCACTTCCTCACTACTGGGCCTATTTGCAAATAAGCCCATTTGTGAATCCCATCCCAAATTGGATTAGTCATTCATGAACTCGACATGGCATCGTTATTTGTGAATCATCTTAACCACTTATGATTCATTCACAAACTCAAATTATTGCTAATCTTATCGCGAATAACCCTGATTCCACAAGAGCTCATTTGGAGCTTTCATTTATGAATCCCATCCCAAATTGGATTGGTGATTCACAAACTCATCCTGCATTGTTATTCGTGAGTCATCTTAGTCCACTTTTGATTCATTCACGAACTGAAGTATTCACTAATCCCTTCATGAATAACCCGGATTCCATGAGAGCTCATCTAGAGTATTGAAAATGAATCTTATGGCCTAATGCGATGATGTACACAAATGAAGTGAAAGGTTCATGAAGCACCAAAGCCCTTACCCGTACTTGGACCCCTGCACATCCACATGTGCGTGTGGGAGAGGTGGTACACCTCCATTATACGGGAGAGTGTGCTCTCCAAAATACACAAGGTGTGACATCATATATATTGGTCGTATCCTACATCAAATTGGATGATAATTATTTCTTAATTTCCCTCTCCTCTCATTCTTGTCTTAACCTCTTATATACTTGTCCAAAGGTGTGTGATTGTGAAAAATCATGCTATAACTAGTAGTCCGGCTTTTTGACAAGATGTAAGTTTCAATGGTGTTGAATAGTTTACCACTTTCATGGGATTCAATTGTTACTGCAATTAAATTTTTAGGTCAACCACTAACAATGAAAAAATTGCCAATGCTTCTAGCTTTTAAACAAGAAAGAAAGGAGAGAAAAAAAAAAAGTTTGAATTGTTAATCTCCTAAAATTTTCACAATCATGTGAAAAGGAAGAGACAACAAATGAACTGTTTGAAGAAGAATCTCAAGCAAAGAAGATTGAATAAGTTCAAGAGCAGAGTTTCTTACAACTATGGAAAGAAAGGACATTTCAAGGCCAGATGTCTCAACAACAACAATTTAAATGAAGTAAAGAATCAAAACTATGCATTGCCAATATCAAAGGCACTTGTAGGGGAACCAATGACAAAAGATTGGTAGATAAATTCTAGAGTAACTCGACATATAGTCTGTTGATGTATGTCAATCCCATGAGCATGTGTTGGGCACAAGGGTAGTGTTAGGATTCTTGTAAGTGTCCCATGTGAGCTCACAAGTTCATATCATGAAACCAAGAAGGACCAAAGGCCAAGAAGAGCAACGGGAAGAGGCACACCCAGGAAGGTATATATTATGCTTGCATATCATATTGTGTGTCTAAAATGCCCAATGACAACCTATATAAAAAGTTGCAAAAAATCTCAATTGAAACCAATTGTGAGACTAGCAATCGAAACCGACTGCAAGACTAGCAATTGATTTCGTTGAAATTGATTGTGAAACTCATAATCGGTTTTGGTATGAATTTCAGTCTCAGTTTTGAACTCCCGAGGGTAAAACCCATAAGCCCAAATTGATTTCGGTATGAGTTTGGAAAAAATTCCTAGAACCCAAACCGATTATGAAACTCCAAATCGATTTAGGGTCTGACAAGCATCCCAAACCGATTGCGAAACCCCAAATTGGTTTGAAGAGAAATTTTGAAAACAAATTCACAAAAAATTTAGGAGAGTTTTTTGAAATTTGAACCCCGTTTTGGTTCATCTAAAGGCTCAAAATGACTCCCTAATTGCTATATGCTTATCCTAAGGTCATGGATGCTCCTCCCCACTATAAAAGTGACTTTTCCCTTTAAGGTAATAACTCCTCCAACACTCCAAGTTAGTTTTTGAGAGAGCTAAGATGCATACTATTTTGAGAGCCTTCTTCACTGTGCAAACCTCTTTTGCCTAGATATTTATGAGCCTTACTACCTAACACCCTATACTACTCTCTCTTATTTCTTCTCTCATATTGAGCTTCATTCATATTATTGAGGAGAGGTTGTGGTGCGCACTTTCTCAAGAGGAACTCACCTTTGACTGAGCTCAAGGAGCACTAGAGCCAAGTACTTGGAGCTTATGGGTAGCTAAGTCACATCAGCTCAACAAGGAGCATCCCACATATTGAGCAACTAGCAACATCGACCATATGGTGGTAATATTTTCTTGACTTTGCATTAATTTACATTCATATTCATTTATACTATTGTTTGGCTTCCGCTGGAGACACCAGAGGTAGAGCACACTAGCCAGATACACCAAATGTTGTTGTTTAGCTTACTTGTGAGCAAGTAGTAGGGTTAATATATTGACTTAGGTTATAATAGTACCTAAATGAAATATACCTTAGCTCAGTAGTGAGCTTTAGAAGAGTGGATGTAGGCCCGAGTGCCAAACCACTATAAATCTCATACTGTAGTTTGTGATTGTGTGGTTGCTCGTCTCTTCATTGTTATACTCTACACTACTCTTATCTAGCATATGTTTGATATTATTCTTGAGTAGTTACATTGAAGCACACACTCACTTATGTGAACTTGGAAAAGAATTAATAACAATCACAAGGTGAATTAAAAAGGGCCAATTTAATTCATAAATCTTATTCACCCCCTCTAGGATTACTTTTGTAACATTTTATAGTCAATTAATTCCAAAGATGGGTTTGTGAGCTTTAAAGACATGCTAATCATAGAACATAGAATCTATATGGGCAATAATTCTTATTGTGACATGGTGGGACAAGGAGATTTCAAATTTCAATCAGGTAAGTTAAGTTTTATTTTATCTAATGTTTTATATGTACCCAACATTAGAAGAAATCTCATTTCTATGTCAGAATAAGACCAGAAAGTCTATATAATAAGGTTCAAGTCTAGTTATGTAATAATTAAGTCTAAATTTGGCCATGAGATTCTAAGGATCGATGGCATGTATCAAATAATGATCAATAAAATGATAAATTCCTTTTGTGTGTATGTTTTCGCTTATTCTATTGATTCTTATGTATGACACTTACGCTTAAGACATATAAATAAAGAAAAATGGCAAGAATAAATCAAAAAAGGGTAAATACCTAATTTGAGAGAAATAGACTTTGAAGTATGTACCCCTTGTTTAAAGGGAAGATGACAAAGAAACTATTTGTTAAACAATTGAAACTATTAAAAATAATGCACTAAGATATTTGTGATCCCTTAAGAATTAAAACACATAGAGGAATTGAATATTTTATTATGTTTATTGATGATTATTTGAGATATGAATATGTATACCTCCTACAACACAAGTTAGAAGCCTTGGATAAGTTAAAGAAATTTAAGAAGGAGGTAAAACCTAATTAGGTTGAACAATAAAAGCCTTGAATAATGATAGGGGTGGAGAACATATCCTTAAGGTTTTTGACGATTTATACAAGGAGAATGAAATAAGGCACTTAAACACCATGCCTTTTACACCATAACAAAATAGAATTGTAGAAAGAAGAAACATAACCTTGATGAATATGACAAGGTCAATGTTGGCTCATTTAGGACTCCCTTTAATATTTTGGGGGGAAAACTTTGAGCATAGCTACCTATATATTAAATAAGACTGATTACAAAGAGTAAGTCACTAACCCCTTATAAAATTTGGACCAATAGGAAGCCAAATCTATCAAAATTGAGAATATGGGGGTGTAAAGCTCACATTCTAATACCAAAGCCTCTTAGAGATAAGTTAAGTAGTCAAAATTATGAATGTAGATTTATTGGTTACCCTGATAATGGATCTGGTTATAGATTCTATGACAAAGGAAAGAAGGCTTATTGAAAGAAGAGATGATATATTGATAAAAGAGGTTAAGCCCATTAGTGGTCTTGAGAAAATCTTATTGATAGATGTCAGCACCCAAATTTTGACTTGGGTCATGTGATAACATAAGGACAGTATAACAACATTTAGGCATCAAGACTCTAAGCACCCATGGCTTAGGGAGAGCAAACCTGGACTCTAGGAGGTTAAGCATCCCCAAAGAAATCTTTCCAGATACTCCAATCACAAATGAATCAGTCAAAACACCTTATTACAGCCCAAAAAGCACCATTTCAAGATAAACCCTAATTTCACTCAAAAGCACTAACAGGACTTTGAGGGTCCACATTTTAGAACTCCATTCATGTCATCAATAAGTTTTCCACCTCTTGTAAGCCTTTCTCCAATAAAGCATCATAATTGGAAAAAATTTCATGTGGCCCTTCTGCCTTCAAAGGCCCAATACTCACTATTTGTCATCCAGATTACTGAATTTTTTTGCCTACATAAGCCTTCTTGTCATGAAGCATCACATGTAAAAAATTCATATTTTTACCTTTTTTGACCCGTGGGCAAAAAATTACCATTTTACCCTTTTTACTTAGAGAATGACCTTTAGACCCTTAAAGGACCCCTAGAGCCTCTCCTGTGGTCAAATGGTGTAATTTCAGAACCTATGCACCCCTGAATCTCTCTTTTTCAAAGGACTCATCACAGTGCAGACACTACTTGAGAACGACAACAGCCAATTTCTCAATCTATGATAACCCTGACCAAGAAATGACCCTTGCTAGAGCTCTCAGAAACTCATCCGATCTCC
>JAOXJP010130672.1:0-13610 GCA_025762735.1 Platanus orientalis | reverse complement strand
GCTATAGAAAGAGGGAATTAGGTTGGAAAAGGTCCAAAATGACAATTTTGGAATTTCTGAGGTAGACCCACAAAATTACCAAAACACCCTTACTATTGTGTCAGATAATTCTGAAAATTTCACAGTAGGTTCTGACATCCTTGAAGGTTCTATGGTCCAAATTTCATAAATTTTGGATTAAAATTGAATGAAATATTCAATTTCAAAGTTTGCTGTATTTGGGGTTCTAAGAATCGAATCAAGAAAGATTCTTGATATAGATTCTTGATATAGATTCTTGATATTCTTTAATGGTTTTTGAGGGGAAACAGCCAAGGGGAAGAAGAAATAAGTTTATTATCAGGTTTTATAATCAAGAAAACAATCAAGATCAAATCTTGGAAGAATCTTGATGTTTTTTGGTAGTTCTTGGTGATTCTTTAATTCAAGAATTAAATTTAAATCAAGAAATTAGCAAGTAAGAACAATAATCAAGAAAAATGAATAAAAAAAGAATAACAAGAATTAAGAAAGAAATAAAGAAAGATTAAAGAAAGAGGAAAGACAAACTTGTGGAGGAGGGAAAAGAGAGACGTGAAAAAGAGAGAAGAGAAATTACTTCTTAGTTGTGGGAATAGAGAGAGAAAGTAGGAGAGAGAATGAGGAGCCATGCTACAACCCAAGGGCAAGGAGAGATAAAGTAATCACTTGTGGGACTCAAAAATTCACAAATTTTTATTTAGTATTTAAATCTAATTACAATTTACAACCTAACATCCTTTCTTATTTATAGACTTGAACCATTAGACTTTTAATCTAACTAGGACTTCTATTTTAACTCTAAATAAAATTACTAATTGCACCTAAATCCCTAGCATTTAATGCTTTATGATAACATAACCTCAACCATTTGAATTCCCCTTTCTAAGGCCTTTAGGGTCTGGTTATATTGTGATGCGGGAGCATACCATGTCTAGTAGAAGTTGAAAGATTATGGATAGTCTTCCATGGAGTGTCCAATTGTGTAGTGTAGAGTTAATTTTATGTTTTTAAGGGTTTTTTTTTTTTTGTAAGTACTCTAAGTCTTAGGGGGTTGAATGTAATAAGGCATGTTTGTCAAGGGATAGAATAAGATTTTATTTTTGAGACTATTTTTGTTTTTTTATGGGCTACCACCTCGGTCCATGGGATCTACAATATGAGCTGTAAGATATCTCCAATATTCTTTAAGATTTTGGATAATATTTGTAAGAGATTTGGGAGACCAACAATGTCAATTCAATAGTCCAATATTCCCCAGGATTGTGGAGAATATTTGGTGATATTTTCGCGAAGATTCTGGAGAATGTTTGGAAATACTTTCTCCAAGTTTGTAGAGAATATTTTGGGAGATTGTTTAAGATCTTATGGGGCTCAATAACTTGGCCAACAAGCCAAATATTGTGTCAACCAAGATTTTTTTATTAGTTGGCAAGTCTATTTTAGTTAGAAGATCTAGAATGTATGATTTTCTTTTATTTTACTTTCAATGTAATGCCTATTGAAAGGCCCTTCTACGTATGGAGTAAATCACTTGAAGATGAATATTTGAAAATGAGATACGTGTGTGTTGAAGTGAGTGTGGTATCCCAAAATTTTCTCTTAACCCCTCACATAAGGTGAACATTCTACCCTTTTTCTCTCTCTTATTTTCTCTCTTCTTCCCCCATCTTTTTCTTTCTTGTGTTTTTTGGTTTCTTTCTATTAATCCATTAAACAACAAACTTGCGTATATAATTTCAAAAACCTAAACTAATCCAAATTTATTGAAATTAGGAACAATGGTGCAACATGAACCCAAGAATCACCTTGTCAGAGTGCATAATTTTTTGACGCATGGTTAGGGGTATTTTGGTAATTTTATACCACTACTTAGATTTTTTAGAATTCAAATTTTGGGCTTTATTCTTTCAAATTGTGATTCCCTAGACCATCCTACATCACATTGAAAATAAATCCTTAAATATAATCCAAAAACAACCCTAAATTAAGATAAACTAACCTTAAAACTTTTTAGAAACAACCCTAAACTATACAAGCAATCCCCTAAATCTTTCATTTGAATCTTCATGGTTCTTTGCGGAACAATATAGCAAATAGTAGAAAAGTAATCTAGAAATTAAAATAATATATTTTTGGACCAGGGGGAAAATTATAATTTTGGTAGATTTAGGGAAAATTATGAAATACCCCAGTCATGTGTCAAAAAAATATGAAACTTTCCAATTCAGTAGTGCTGACTTCTAGTAGTCTAGGGTTAAAATTTCATGAAATTTGGGTTACAATTGATGGGTTAAACATAAGAATTTCAGAAAATTGAAGCGGGAGTTTTAAACAAAACAACAAAAAATCTTGCCTAATTGGAGGGGAAGATGGAGGGGAAACTTAGGGGAAATTGAGGGCTTTTCTACTAATCTTACCTAATCTTGCCTAAGATGAAAGGGAATCTTGCCTAATGTCTTGGGGATCAAAATACACAAAACAATTTAAAGAGAAAGAGGGATTAGGAAGGGTGATTTTAGAAGTTTATAAACCCAGAGAATTATAAACTAAGAATAAGAAAAGTAAGAGGAATTAGCAAGAAAACTTAGATATGGGTAGGGAATTTCAAAGGGAAAAAGATAGAGATTGTTACCTTGGAAATTTAATTGAAGAATACTTGTTTGATGACCATGATTTCTTCAAAGAAAGACTTAGAAGTCTTCAATCATGTGCACTGTTTTCAGCAAAGTTTATGATATTTTCAGCACTTGTAAGTTCTTGTAGTCAGTAGTTTATGATATTTTCAGCACTTGTAAGTTCTTGTAGTCAGTTGATGATAATATCTCACACCAAGGGAGGAAGAAAGGGAGCTGGTCACAAGAGCAAAGGAGAAGTAGAAGAGAGAGTGAGATGGGGAGGACAAAGAGTGGCTGTGTGGTTAGGGAAGAACTAGAGAAGAGGAAGAGAGGTGAAGTTGTGTGGGTAAAAAGAGGTGAGAGATGTGAGGTAGAAAGAGAGGGAAATACCTTGGTCCATGACCACAATTGGTTAGCTTAATTTCACAACATAATTTGTATTCAAACTTCAATGTATTATTGAGGTGGGGTGCCATTAAATAGGCTTACATCATGTAAAAATAAGATACTTTATAAAAAAGGAATCTACTAAAACACTCCCATCAATAATATTCCAAAAAACTTGCTGAAAATTAATTTTCCAAAAAATTAAAAAGCTACTAGGAGCCTTTGGGTTGCAAGGCTATCAACCACCCATTGTGAAGCCCCTTTTGTTGACCCTAGTTTTCACTAAAGGACAAAGGGAATGTTAGATGACTTGGCCTATTTTCGCAAATTGACCATTGGTTTTCCCACTTTATTACATTCGTATACCCCTAACTAAAACTTAAGATAATAAAGATGGCACTATTGACCTTATTACATAAAAAATACAAACAAACGTCCCCCCAATGTATGACATGTCTAAGGTGTCTTGGTCTTGAGCTTTGACTTCCATGGTATTGGATGCATCTGTATCCTACTCGGTGAATGCATAAATGTGCCCTTGAACCTTGGGCTTGGCCTTCCCTTTGTCAAACTTGGCCGTCTAATCTTTCTTCATTGATGGACACTCCTTGATCATGTAACCCATCTTCTTACATCGGAAATAAGCTCGACTCGTGGTGGCAAATATCTTGGTGCGTTTTCCAACATTTCGGTTAAACCATTGCCTCATGTTGGTATTGGACTTTGGTGTCAGTTTCAGTCGGCACAACTTTCTACTCGAATGCCTTATTACCATCACTTCCCTTTTGCAATCCCTCTTGACTTGGACATTTCCTGCCTTGGTCCCTAATTTTTTTGTAGATCCTCGCTTTCCCTTTTGAATACCTTAGAGATCTCAACCACTTCAGAAAAACTTCTTAGCCTCAATGCAGCCATTTGAGTCCTAATACTTGGATGTAGACCCCCCCTTTGAAATTTCTTTACCTTCCTCTCATCGTCGTTTGCAATGTGGGGCACAAATCTAGTTAACTTCGTAAACTTGGCCTTATACTACAAGGGCATCATGTTCCCTTGAATTAACTTCATGAACTCAGACTCTTTCTCATCCCGAACGCTCTACGGGAAATTCTCGCGAAACGCCTCATAAAAAATGGTCCAAGTGATAGGTTCATCTTTTTCCAATGGCAAAATTTCCCTAGTTGATCTCCACCAATGTTTTATCTCCCCCTTTAGCAAAAACATGGCAAAGGATGCCTTTTTCTCTTCCGTGCACTTTTATCACCTCAAAGATCTTCTTGATTTGCATAAGCTAGGTTTCCGCCTTCATTGAATCTATGGTACTCTTGAATTTTGGCAGCCCCATCATTTTGAATTGCTTAATCGGGCCACCTCTACCATCCACGTTTCTTTCATTAGCAATTCTTCCTGCATTCACGTGCTGTTCCACAACCTCAACGAGGTTCCCGATAGCTCTGAATGCTCTAGTAATGTCCTCAGATTCGGGCAGTAAGGTGGAATGGGTAGATTTATGTGGCGTCATGTTCACGTATAACCATTAAATAACACTAATGTCAGACTTCATAAGATCATGTCATTCTCAAATATGTCACTCTGTTAAATCATATAACTATAAGATCTAATACTTGTATGTCTAAAAGATCACATTCTAATGTTTCATCTTTTAGCACTCTAGTATCCCTATAACCTAAAATCTAGAGCTCTAATACCAACTCTATTACGACCCGAATTACTCGTTATGGGCAGCCTGAATCACGATCTTCACTTCTTTGCTTTAATACCAACCTTATCACGCCCCAAAGTCTAGACCTCATTGGGGCCCAAGACTTGGAGTGGACATTAAGCTTTTCATTCAAATCTGATGCCAATATCCTTACATCTTAATTTTCTCATTCATTTATGCAACAAAATTTAAACTTTACAAGTATAAATCAATAACCATAGATAAGTCTGACATTTTTGCTATTAAATCCATATCTATCAATTTAAATCTAAGTGTTTCTCAAATAAATCCTCCAAAGTAAAATCAATAACCATAGACAAGTCTGACATTTTTGCTATTAAATCCATATCTATCAATTTAAATCTAAGTGTTTCTCAAATAAATCCTCTAAAGGAAATAAATCTTTGAATTAAAGTAAATACAACCCATGAATAATTAAATGACATAAATCCATTAACTTTTTTTTCTAAATGATAAAATCCTAAAAGAAAGTCTGAATAAATAACATAAGTTTCTGAAAATAAAAATGCATAAACTAAATCTTCCAAGCTCCAACGTCTTGTGTTAGAAATCTCTCATCTGCACCTAAAGTGTGTCCTCGTCTGAAAAATATTTATCAACATGGGTGAGCTTGACGGACCCGTAAGGAATTAATGCAACATCTACTAAGGGACATGGGTCAAGGCAAGCATGAATAGTTTCATAAATCAAAATATAGAATCAAAGTACAAATGTGTGCAATTCAAACATGCTTTTGAAACTTAATTATTACACAACAATTTACGTTTTTAATAGATGCATGCTAATAATGGCTAACAATTTTATTTCTTAACAGATATAAGCGGAAAATAGCTGTTATCAAAATGACAGATTGCAACGGAAATCAGATGTTGAAAACAAATAGTCAGAAATCACAAATACATATACTAAGATTAATAGACAACAGATCACACCTATTGTAAGATTCGGTGAGAGGGCACAACATATTTCACCTATTAATGTGACCTAGTGATTAGGTACCTGATTGGACCTATTATTATATCCAGTGAGGGGTTGAACATATATTTCACTTATTAATGTGACCTAGTGATTAGGTACTTGATCACACCTATTATAATCTTAGTGAGGGGTTAAACAAATATTTTACCTATTAATGTGACCTGGTGATTGGGTATCTAATCGCATCTATTATAATTCCAGTGAGAGGTTGAATAAATATTTCACTTATTAATGTGACTTAGTGATGGAGTATCTGATTGCACTTATTATAATCCTGGTAAAGGGCCAAACAAATATTTCACCTACGATCTGGTGAGAGGATACTACTATCTAAGTATCTAACCCCTAGTAGTGAGGGATTGAAACAGATAATAGATAACAAATAACAATTCACATCTATTTTGACTCGGTGAGAGGGCCCCATCAATTTTCCTCTTGATGGCTAATGGTCATATATCAGATTTGAAAACTGAAACTTATAGGTCTTTCAAACATATTTACTTCCATACAAGCCTAAAGCAAATATCTTTCAAAAGAAAAACCCATCAAATAACTTACAAGTTCATGGTATATCATTTACATGATTTTCATATTCTAGCACACACAGATTAATTTTGGATGTAAAACAAAACAAATTGCTTGACCCACCTAAAGAGCACATGAACTAAGAATTTCCCATTAAAGATGAGAACACTGTTTATCAGAAATCAAACAACACTAACAATTTTTAATAAGATCTTAACAAATTCTATAAAAGTCACTCAAGTTGGTTGAAATCAGAGAATGGATCAAAAACTTAGGAAAATCTCCTTTTTACAACATGTAGCCAAAAGCTGAATTGAATCATAAGTCAGAACCAATGATAGAAATCATATTTTCTTGGATTCTTTGAAGACAACTAAATAAAGACATTTAAACCAGATTTCTAACATGAAAACCTTTGAAAAACTTACTATAAAACATAACTTTTTTCAGAACATAACCTTTTAACAATCCTTAACATGGAAAATAGAGCAAAGCATAAAGAAACGATTATAACCGTCATTAAACCATGATTCTAAGAACATAGTAGAAGGAAAAATGAATGCACATGCTGTATAATCACTTAGTATACTCAAAAAATCGAATTCCTAAAGCTCTCCTTGAATCCCTTGTTCTTCTTGGCTTCTTGTTCCTCCAAATTGTTTAAAACCCAAGTCAAAATTCTAATTTTCTTGTCTCTTCTTATTTCTTAAGTATTTGTAGATCTAAAAAGCAACCCTAAATCTCAAAGATGTGTTTACATAGGTCTCTTGTGATAAATCTCGAAAAATCGCGCAAAATGGAGTTTCTAAAAATTTCATGATTCTGTTTTCTGCAATCCTAACCGGTCAGCCCGAGAGCTGATTTTTCCTCAGGCCTCCTGACCTGTCAGAGATTTTCTGATCAGTTAGAAGTCTAAATTCTGATTGGACCAGACTACTATTTTTTTTCCTCTTCTTCTCACACTAGTCTTAAGTTACATCTTCTCACACTAGTCTTAAGTTACAGGAATCACTCTTTTGTGCGAATAGTAAATCATCAATTATGCATTAATTTTTTTTTGACCCATAATCATGTAAGCATTTCTTTAGAAATATCCTAAATATATGCAATGTCTATGCGGAATGTTACAATGAATATCCTTTCTTTCCTTCACAGATTTATAAATTTGCTTGTAAGTAGTGAAAGCATATCTGGATGAACGTGAATGAGTCATCAAAGCTTAATTGCATGATTGAAATTGATTTTGTTGTTCTTGCATATTACAAAACTCAATCACGAGTTTTTTTTGAATCGGTGGAGAATGATGCAGAACGCAAAACAACCAATATTCAAGATTTTTGGGCAAATTTTGATTACTTTTGGTTTTTTTATTTGGCTACAGTTAATTTGTATAATTTTATTTTATTCTAGGCTTATTTTTGTTATCCATTTTAGGGGGTTTAGTTTATTTTTAAGTAGAATAATTTTTATTTAATTTAGGAAAGAAAAAAAAAAAATTTCCGTAACTTTTATTGGGGCCTTGTTTTGGAAGGCCAAAAGTTACCCGTTTGGCTATTTGGTGTCATTTGAAAGGTTATTCAGTTGCCTTTCCAACGAGCCTAAGATTTTGCAAATCCGATTTGATTGGGAAAATTATGGCCAAAATAATGACAAGGTATCAAAATATGACAGCATTTGTGTTTTTCAAAGTCCTGCTTTTATTAAGAGTCTTTTTAGTCTTGAGTTAGTATTAGGTTTTGTTTATAAATATGGAAGAATTGGAGTGGTGTAATATGGAGACTAGAATGTTATGAATGAATAGAAGTGTATTTTGGTTGAAGATTTCAACTATATGAAATCCTAGGTTATCCTAGGTAAGTTTTTTCTCTCTTCTCTGGAATCTTTCTTAATTCTTGTTTTTTCTTCTTCTTGATCTTTATTCTTTCTTCCCATTTCTATTCTTTCTTTGAATCCTTTTCTATTAAGAAATTCTGATTTCTTGATTTCTTAATCTTTCCTCTAAAAAATCCCATAAATCTTATTTTGTTTCAATAAATCAGAATCCTACCTTTCGACCCACCACTATTCCTAGAAGTTCAGTCTTGGATTCCTTAAATCCCTAGACTGTCCTACATCAGTTTCTGTGGTTTCCATAATATGTTTCTGTATCCATGGGGACCGAAACTGATACAAATACCGAAACTTTAAACCTTGGTGATGAGTCCTTAATTATTATTAGTGTGGGCTTACATCCTGTTGGAAATAGAACTCCTCTTTGCTTTTTGGTTTTCACATCTAGCTGTTTTAAAGAAAGTTGCAATCAGGATTCCATTTTTGAGTAGAACCATATTTTATGTAGCTCTTGACATTTTCTTGGGTACAGCTTCTCTTGCTGTGCAGCAGCGTTTTCTTCTTGTAATTTCCTCGTTTCTTCAATATATCTTTACATGTTCATTTTTTTTACCTTGCATTAGAATGCATACATGGAAACCATCTAAGTTACCTGCTTTTCCCTTGCTCATCACTCATGGGCAGTTGGTCTACTTAGATTTTGAATCCCTAAGATGCAAAATGCCATTAATACTAATCCTACCCAAGGACAGCTAATGCATGTAGGTATTGGTAACATGCCAGAGTTTCATAATTCTCAGAAGTCATGACAACTGAGGATGGCTTGTTTGCTTTTAACAGATTTACTTGTGTGTTTGATTTTTAATGTGTTTTAATGTCACATCCTTTATTTATTTATTTTTTATATCATAGTATCACATCAACTTCAACAACTTCAATTTATGCAGTCAAACATATTTTCAATTTATGTCATTTTTCTTACCACAAGACTAAGCCTTATTGTTCTAACAGTTGGAGACATTCAAGAGGCAACTTATGCTGTCACTCAGTGATGATACTTCGTCTGTAAGATATCTTAATGTCTTTGCTGCTACTGAATTTCTCTCTCTCCCTCTCCTCTCTACATGTGGTTGCCTCTTATTAGTCCCTGAATGATTTAATTTGTTCATAGGGCCTATTATGCTCATGAATGCTACTTTGAAAGTTACAATTTCAATTTTGTTTTTGTTTTAGCAGCAAGCTGAAACTGTTGATATAGGAACCTGCTACCAATCAGCCAAAACCAATTCTCTTAAGGGTATGTTTAATTTGACGTGATGAAAGTTTGGTTGCTTGTATCTTTATCATGATGCTTCATAACTCATTTTGTTTGTATTGGGGGACCCTAATGTTTTTCCTATCTGTTACGTGCCTGTTAGGTGCAAATCGGCCCAGGTGGCCCGAAGCCCGATTTGTTTGGCCTGCAATTTGGGGGAGGGGGGGGATTGGGCCATGCTAAATTCAGTTTGGGCCCAATTTTCAGGTCTAAGATAATATACGGGCTGAGTTTGGTCAGTCCTCAGCCCATCTTGGCCTGGCCCAAACCATTAATATTTAAAGCCTGAACTTGGCCTGAACTCAGATTAAACTTGGCTTGATCTCAGATTAAACTCTGTTTAACTCGGTCTGCACTCAGTCCAAACTTAATCTGAACTAAGTCCATGGACTGTTAAGTTTGGGCTAGCCTAACTAAATTGGGTGGAGCTCGGGCTGAGTGAGTCAGACTGAGTTCAGGCTCATGCTGAGTATGGGTTAGGCTGTTACACTTTGGGCCAAGTTTGTACCTCGGGCCGGCACATGCTGTCCTGACTTGCTGCCCTATTTACCTGGTAATGAATACCTGTTTAATTTAATGTGATGAAACTTTCAGTTACTAGTATCTTCATTATGATGCTTGATAACCATTTTGTTTGTATTGGAGGGCCCTAATATTTTTCTTACCTGTTTACTTGGGTAATCAATACATGTTTATTTTTGTGCTTGTGATGGCTCAGATGAAGGGATGAATGGGTACATAGCACCACGTGTTGTCAGTAGCCCTATGGAAATTGGGAATCTAAATGATGAAGATGGTATGTCGATAGCCTCTCTTTCTCTCTCTCTTGGGTTGAATTATGCTCTTGTTAAAATTAATACCTAATGCCTAGTTTACAGCCACCAGGCATGTTGGGCATAAATTCTCTATGACTCCATACATCACCCCACGCCTTACTCCGACTGGAATGCCAAAAGCAATTTCCACAGGTGGATCTCCTAAAGGTTACTCTACTACTGGGTCTCCAAAACTGAGCTCTGGTACCACATCACCCACGAGATCCCATTTTGAAGGACGAACTGCATTTTCATCATCGTACTTACCGAGCCAGCAGTCCTCTGCAGCAAGTTCTCCTCCTCATGGACGCCCATTGCCAGGTTCATTTTAACCAATGATAACAGTTCAAACTTTAAATTTAGAGCTTTGTGGATGCAAAAAATTGCTGTTGGACGTTCTTGCAACTTTTTGTTAGTTTAAAATAGTGGAAACATAACATTTGGAGTGTCACTAACAATGGTGATGTTCATGTCTCTTCATCAATTAGCATGGGTACCCGTCAGCAATCTCAATCCTAAAATTACATTCAGTATAGCATCTTCTTGAAGCAGGAACTATGAAACAGATCGATCGGGATAATAAGTAATTGTGAGCATGGTATAAAGAGGAAGATTGCAGGTTTAAGTAATACAATTATGAGAAATCCTTAGGCAACAATAACAATAAATTTTACTATGGCAGCTGTGTGTGGGTATTCAAATGATTTAAAAGTGGTCAGAATTAATAATAAAAAAACTTGAATTAGGGAGGAAGATAATTGAAATTCAGCTGATAAGTAAATAAAATAAAAATAGAAGAAGAGGGAAAGCATACATGTTATGGAGTCAGCATTAATACAACTCTAGGGTTCAGTGCTTAGATCTCTTTAAGGTCTCCACACCTTCAATAGAATGGGAAAAATTGGAATATACACCAAACTAATATGCCAGAGCATCAACTATATTCATTATCAAATTCTTGATTATACCACTACATCTCCTCCATATTTATAGACCAAAACTCTATAACTAATCCTAGAAAAAAATTAACTACCAAGAAACAACTAAAAGAAATGAAACAACAACAAGAAGAAATCAACAATAACAACAAAAAAGCTTATCCTAGCTACTTGCGATTGGCTACTTGAACCTACTTGGAAGATATGAAAGAGAAAGAGGGATAAATAAAACGAATAAGAGAAAAGTTGGTAGAAGAAGAAAAATATTGGAGAGATTTGGATTGTAAGACCTTGTTTTTCTAAATGTATGAAAAATAAATAAATAATTACAGAGAGGCTCCTACAGCCAAAATAGTGACATGTAAGTTCTTGCTAAAATATTTCATCACTCCCCTCAAGCTCGGCATATATTTAATCATGCCAAGCTTGCCAAGAACATTATCTAACTGAGACTTCACCGCCCCCTTTGTGAGAATATTTTATAGTTGATTCTTTCACATATGGGAGACAAACTTCACTAGAAAAAACTCATTCTTTGATGAAGTGCCTATCAACCTCAACGTGTTTGGTCTTGTTATGTTCTACATGATTATGGACAATGTTGGTTGTAGCTTAATTGTCACAATAAAGTCTCATGGATTTTCACCCATCAGTTCCAACTCAAGAAGAAGATTCCGTAAATAGAAAAGTTCAACTAGTTCATAAGCTATTGCTATATACTCAGCTTTGGCACTAGATGTTGCCATCGTGGATTGATTTTTACTCCATATAATATGATTGATTACCTCGCACAAAAGTGCAATAACCAAAAGTTGACCGATGATCATCAATATCACTAACCGACTTAGTATGCTTCTATCTTTAGATGATCATGCTTAAGGAGTGTCAGCACCCAAATTTTGACTCGGGTCATGTGATAGCATAAGGATAACATAATAGTATTCAAATATCAACATTCCAAGCACCCATGCCTTAGGAAAAGCAAACCTAAACCCTAAAAGATTAGGCACCGCCAAAGAGGCCTTCTCGAATGTTTCAGTCGCAAATGAATCAGTTAAAACACCTTATCACAGCTCAAAATGCACCATTTCAGGACAAACCCTAATTTCACTCAAAAGTACCAACATGACTTTGAGGGTCCACATTTTAGAACCCCATTCATGTCATCAGTAAGTTTTCCACCTACTGTAAGCCTTCCTCCAGCAAAGCACCACAGATGGAAAAATTACCATTTTTCCTTTCAACCTTCAAAGGCTTAATATTCACTACCTGTCATCTAGATCACTGAATTTCTCTGCCTACATAAGCCTTCTTGTCATGAAGCATCACAGACAAAGAATTCACATTTTCACCTTTTTCGATCCATGGGAAAAAAATTATCATTTTACCCTTTTCACTCAGAAAATTTACCCCTGGACCGTTAAAGGATCCCTAGAACTTCTCCCATGGTCTAAATGGTGTAATTTCATATCCTATGCATCCCTGAGTCTCCTTCCTCTAAAGAATTCATCACAAACCAGATACTGTTTGAGAATGGCAATAGTTAATCTCTCAATCTATGGTAACCCTGACCAAGAAATGACCCTTGCTAGAGCTCTTAGAAATTCATCCGATCTTCGAATTCAAAAAGGTCAGTCGCCATACTTCGGTCTCGACCTTAACTTCAATCTTCAGGTCTGAGAAGAGAATTTTTAAGTCTCAACCTCTGAGAAATCTCAAATCTTCCCTAGAAGATCAAAAAACTGTCTTCTCACTTTTTGCTCTTATGGAGCCCAAATATTCTATAGACCTCCAAATTGGGATCAATTGATGTCCATTTCTTCATAATCGTGAGGCTTTCAAAAAGTTGTCTAAGGATTAAGGACTTTCACTAAATCTATTTGCCAAGATTTCCTCAAATACTCCAAAAAGCGCAACAAATCAGGTCTAAAAATTAGGTGTTCAATTGACTCCCAAGAGTACATTTAAAAACAGAAATTCAGATAGTCAGTGACTATAACACTATAAATTCAGAGCCTTGAGACTATCAGATCCACACTAATTTATAGAAAATCCATGACCCAAGCGATTATTTTTGCTTAAACTTAGAAAAAGTGCATTTTATCTATATTTGGCACGCGGGTTGCCCTTAAAAGTTCTTCCAGACTCGGAATATAGCAAAGTCAAAGCCATTTTCTTAGTCTCACCCCTGTCCTCGATAAAAAATTTCACAAACTCCTGGTTTAGGAAATGTCTGGTCATCCAATTTCACATAGCTTTAAGCAGCTACAGAAACCCAATCTGTTCAAGCAACTTTGCTTCAAAAAACCCTCAACAGCTGCCCGGGGACCCAATGACCAATCTATTAGCTTCTGTAGCTCCAAGATTCTTTAAACTTGAAATCCCCCAGATATGTCCAATGACGGCATTTTATAGAAAAAACCACCAACATTCGCTGTTCAATTT
>JAOXJP010130651.1:0-13610 GCA_025762735.1 Platanus orientalis | reverse complement strand
GAGAGAGAGAGAGAGAGAGAGAGAGAGAGTCTTCTTATTTAATACGGGTTTTAAGAGAGAGAGAGAGAGAGAGAGTCTTCTTATTTAATACGGGTTTTAATTGGAAATTGGAATTAGTTGGAAACACTGGACCACCTCATCTACTCTCTCCTCCAGGCCCAGTTTTGGAACATTTGTCACTACACAGCATCTCTGAAAAGTATTTCAATAAACTCTTGAGATAAGATCAGTAGTAATTCAGACCCAACGGAGAAAACAGAAGAGAGGCAGAAACCCATCTGTAAACTTTCATTTGGAAGAGTTTTGGGGATTCGGGTTCATCTATAAAAAAAATTTCTTTTTAATTTTTTTAAAGAATCTATGAAACAGAGAGGGACTAGAGTTACAACCTACAAGTCCATCAAAACTTTACCCACCAAAAAGAAGTTTTGTTTTGAGACTTTGAGTTCATGTGACGGATTGTAGTTTGTGCACCAGGCGAAGGACGAACATCTCTTAACTGCTTTTGCTGCAGAAGCAAGGGACTATTGATGTTGCTTTTCTTTTTTCATTTTAGAATTTAAGATTGTTATTTCTATTGTTTTTTTAATACTTTTCTATCTTTTTATATTAATTATTATTTGAGTTTTAATTGTTTGTCGGGTATGAACCGTATGGTATGAAATAATTGAGAGGATTTGATTTCTGGGAAGTCTATTTTGATGTATATCATGGAGCACTGATCCACTTGGGAGAAAGAGAGAGAGAGATGGCTCTGTGGTCATCGTCACCTCTATCTGCTACAATTTCTGGGGAGAGAATTTGATCTTACCTTCCTAGGTTGGTTTTCATGGTATATTAGGTTGGGTGATAAGGAGAAGCCTGAGAAGGAGGCGCAGTGCTCACCTTCTTCCTTCCTCCAGCATAATCACCCTTCACACCATATCTGGCGACCTTTAATACAACAGTATAATATGTCCTTCTATTCTCGGTAAGGCTCCTTCTCCAAGTCACACACACATGTAAGAACAAAAAAATATAAAAAAAATCAAACATATTCAGTTCTCCAGCTGAAAGGAAGATTTAATTTAATGTTTTCCTTTTCTCCCTTGTGGATCTTTTGTGTTCTTTGAGAGTGTTCATTTTTTTTAATGTTGGGTATACTGTGAGGGTCTTTAGGGTTTGGTTGGGTATGAAAGAATGTTTTTCTTTTAACGGAATTTCAGCTGCAGAATCATCAACTTCATCACCATCAACAAGCAATAGCTTAATCTTGCCATTTGGAGGCCTCATCTAGTAACCCAATTCATCTCTGATGCAAAGTTTCCAATCAAATCCAGAGCTCTTCAATTTGACCACAGGCATGGAGATGTTTGGGTTCCCTTCCAAGAATCTCCAGCAGGGAGACAGTAACTTGGCTATGTGGAGAGGATTCTTTGCCAAACAAGGCAGCCAAGGATCCTCTTCTTCCAAGACTCTACCCACTAGTGATTTTGAATTCTCTACTGGGACGTTCTCTGGAGGAACGAGTGAGAATTTGATTGTTGCACCTCAATCAGAGTGGCAAGAGCCCAGATTACCAGTAGATGATTCTTCTTTGAGGTGTATATTTCCCTGTGAAGGAAACGAGAGGCCGAGCCAAGGGCTCTCACTCTCTCTTTCTTCAAACAAGCCTTCTAGTATTGGATTACAGTCATTCGAGCAAAGAGAGACAAGTCATCAACATACACAGCAAGATGCATTCTTTGGAAAATCTGTGAATCTTCAACAGCAAGTCCAGCAAGATGGGTTTTTTGGAAAAGCTGCAAATCTTCATCAAACACAATTTCAGCTCAAGAACTCCAAGTACTTAGCTCCTGCCCAGGAGCTCTTAAACGAGTTCTGCAGCCTAGGAACAAAGCAAACCGATCCACCAAAGCAGAAGTCTCATAAAGCCAATCAATGGGAGGGAGAGAATAGTGGTTCTTCTTCACAAAAGCAATCTCTGTACTCTCTAGACCTCCTCGAATTACAGAAACTAAAAGCCAAGTTGCTTTCAATGCTTGAAGAGGTATCTCTCTCTCTCTCTCTCTCTCTCTCTCTCTCTCTCTCTCTCTTTTTCACTTTTAATTTTCTCTAGGGAAGCTCTTTTTAATTTTCATTTTTAATTTGGGAAACTTCTATCTTCTTTACATGGCATCTTTTCCCTACCGTATCTTCCGAGCTGTAATAATTCTTTAACAACTAATCACTTTTGCTCTTCCTTTTGTTTTTGAAAGTAAAAAATAGAAGTGATAAACTGACAAAAATAGGTTCTTCCTCTATTTTCTTTCTTACTTTTTTTTTTTTTCAGGTGGATAGAAGATACAGGCAATACTGTGATCAGATGAAGGCCGTGGTGTCATCATTTGAAACCGTCGCCGGCACCGGAGCTGCAAGGGCCTATTCAGCCTTAGCGTCCAAGGCCATGTCGAGGCATTTTAGGTGCCTGAGAGATGGGATTCTGGGTCAGATTAAGGCTACTAAGATGGCAATGGGGGAGAAGGACTCAGTTGCACCGGGAACAACTAAGGGAGAGACACCCAGACTTAGGCTTCTTGATCAAACCCTAAGACAACAAAGGGCATTTCAGCAGATGAGCATGATGGAGAGCCATCCATGGAGACCTCAAAGAGGGCTCCCCGAGCGATCGGTGTCTGTTCTTCGAGCATGGCTGTTTGAGCATTTCCTACACCCGTAAATCTCAATCATCTCTCTCTCTCTCTTCTCCTACACACGTGGACATGAACTCATCATATAAATCTGAAAACAATAACCTGTAAATATAGTTATTAGAATTAAAGGTTTCTGCAATTCAGAAAGGAAAAAGGATTTCTTCTATTCTATTTCTCTCTCTGTGGTCCTATTTCATAATAATTTCATGTAAATAATCCAACTGCTTGGTTGTTTCTATCCGTCACTATTCAAATATGAAGATGCATTTGTCATTTCTTCTCTATAATTTTTCTTTCTTGTGGCTTTCTCTTGTCCATGAACGTATGATATCTGTGCATAGGGCCCTTGTACAGCTCTCTCTCTCTCTCTCTCTCTCTCTGATATTTAATTTTCTTGTAAATTCTTTTTATTCTTCTTGGTAGAAATCACATAAAAGTAATATGTTGTTACAATACCAATAATAACTATGTTCTTTGCAACCTGGCAGGTATCCAAGTGATGTGGATAAACACCTCTTAGCCCGCCAAACTGGTCTCTCGAGAAGCCAGGCACGTCTACGTCCCTCAAATTTTTTATATTTCTTTTCTATGAGACTATCTTTTTGTATGGAATATATCTTCTTAGGATCCACCATTATATAATATATGTTGCATCTATTTATACGTGGTACCCAACTACTCATTGTCTTGCCTTGTGACATTAGAGAAACAAACGTATTATATGTTTCCACAGGTATCCAATTGGTTCATTAACGCAAGGGTGAGGCTGTGGAAACCAATGGTGGAGGAGATGTACTTAGAAGAAACAAAGGAGCAAGAAGACGACATAGCCGCCCCAGATGGGGTTAGAGGCCTTGAGGACAATGGCCGGCCAACCAAGAATAAAAAGCCAAACCAAAACCCTCAATCCCGTTCAGAAGATCAGAAGCCAACTCCAGACCAACTTCTCCGAGGTGACTCTGATTCTCTCTCTTCCATCATCAACAACTCTGATAAAGATGACACCAGAAATGGTGGAAATCATCAGAGAGACCTCCATAACTACCACCACCACCACCCCCAACAGCAACAACAACAGTTTGGGAGAGTATCTGAGACGTATAGTGTTGTTGACTTGGATTTCCAGTCTTACAATCACCACCCAGCTAGCACTGTCTCTTATAATGATGGTGGAGTTCATCAGAATCTTGGCAATGGTGTGTCTCTGACGTTGGGATTGCAACAGCAAGGTGGGAGCCTCCCGTTCTCACCGGCGTCCCAGAACCCTCTCTTCTTCTCTAGTGACCACATTGAAGATTGTCAATCAGTTCATTACTCCATTTTAGATGGGGAGGGGCAGAATCTGCCATATAGGAACTTGATGGGAGCTCAATTGCTTCATGACTTGGCCGGATAGAGAGAAGCTCTGTCAGATTAGACTGTGATGGTTGTGGAGTTATTGGCTGGGGATGGTGATGGTAGATAGATAAATGGTACTGATACAAAGTTCATGAATACATAAATCCACACATGGATAGATATACTATATATGAATGAATATCACTTTTCACCCTCTATTGATCGTAGTTTATATGTTCAGATTGTCATAGTTTGCCTATCAAATTCACTTGAGATCTGATAGGCTGGATTGTTAATTGTTATTGTTACTGCTTGATGCATGAATATACAGATACTTTCAGTTAGATGCTGTAAATCAAACTGTGACTTCTACTCATTTTGTAGCCTCTCTCTCTCTCTCTAGCTAACTCAAATCATTTTTGGGTCTTGTTTGATTCCAGATTTGAGTTAACAAGCTACCGATCGAGTTGGTCAATCCAATATATTTATGACCTTAAGCACTGTTACCCTCAAAGTCTAAGTGTTTCAAGCAATGATATTAGTTATATCCATGGTTAATTAGCAGACCTTATGGATGAAAAATTGGTTAAGAAACAACAGCTAAAGATGCACATTTTTCCTTATACCTATTTAACCTAGAATTCCCTCCTAACCCTCTTTTTCATCTTTTAAGCGCACTATAGCAATGGGATTCGATTCAACGACGGTGATCTCACACGAGGAATATATATCAATTTTAACGTTAGATTTAAATCACTTAACACCGATACCTCCCCTTGTATTGGCATAATTCCCTATTCTGACACCAATCCTAATGTTTAAAAACTGCGGGTACTTTCATTGATACAGGAACAATAATAATTACCCCTCCTGGGTTCCCAAGGGGAAATGCAAGAATTCCAATCCTACTTGAACAATAGGACTGCGTACTTCTAGTTTCAAGCTTTGAAATTTAGAACTCCAAGGACCAAATTCATTTGATAATTTCACTCATGAGGCAACTTATCCATCTAGTTTAAGCCAAGGCCATTTGACCTGCACAACATGATTAATGTGCTACAAATCATTATCTTGGTGGATAGATGTTAAGTGGCGCGCAATGGAACTTACTGAAAAAATTGCATGACATTTCGTGAATCTATATATTTAATACGACTCATTCATGCATGAAAAATTTTCTTTGCGTGGAATGTAGGAACTGGTGTACGTAGTCAGAAATTATTCGCCAACACCTAGCTCTCATTACCCAAATAAGTTTTTGTTACATTATATGACTCAAAGGATTTGTTTAATGCAAAGCCATGGTTGACGGATAAATTATTCAAATAACACTAAAGCCCCATATCGCCTTGGATAAATGTCACAACTACATTCATTTTCATGCACCACATAAGCATGCATACATTGCATGCTATTCTTTTCTTTTGTATAGAATTTTATTTTATTTTATTTTTTGGGTTGGTTCAAAATGCTTGTAAAGAATAGGAGTATTTGAGGGCATGGCTACTAGACTTCGATCCGAAGTCATTGATTCCATCACTTACGAAATAGTTTCTTGGGCTGAGCAACAAAAGAATTTAAGAGATTGTTTATCAACGATCTTATTCGTGATTGACAGTCCAGTATATTTCACATGGATTGATCCTAGGTTAGCTTGCCCCTTGTGTTTTTCTTTCTTGTTTCTCTGTTCTGTATTGTTGATCTATTTCGGCAGCTATATTTTACTTCCTTTTCTAATAAAGATGGTTATTCATTAAAAAAAGAATGCTTGTAAAGAAGTAACAACATGAATGATTATAACATGGGAAACTATGATTCATGTTTGAACAGCATGGGTAACATCACTGGACCCCGTCCTTAAACCCCTAAAATGGCCTGCTTGAGTAAATCCTGTTTTAGTAATTACTTGAGCATTAGTTATTTTTTTAAGAGTAAGGCCACGTAAATGGTGTTGGAAAAGGATTTTTATCGACAATTTCCAAAGAGAAGATGATGATTGCGATGATAAAAGTTATGGGATAAGGTGTACAACAAAAGTCGCCGTCCTTTTCCTCCACTATTAGATGATTTGCGAACTAAAATGTGGCATTTGAAAATTTTGCCCATAGGAATTATAGTGCCGACATGCTTAGTTTTGTGAATCTACTAATTGGCAACGAACCAAATGCTTAAGAAAAGTAAAAAATAGATTATAATATAAAATGATTCAAAGAGAACCCTTGTTGAAGAGATAAAATTCTATTTTTTTCCCATTTGTCATATTTATAGACCTTTGAAGAGTTTGTACGTGTGTCCACTCACTTTGAAGTTTGAATGGACACACTATTTCAATATGACTGGCACATCCTTTCGTGCAATTTAATTGAACACCTCTATTTTGTGCCCTTTAATTTGAGTAGTTATACGTTTAGCATTTTAAATGGTGGCTCTTTCTAAGGGTCACTTATCCATCATCAACAATTGCAGTTGAGTGTGAGTGTTTAAATTTCACACACATCCTTTGGAGCAATTTGAGTGGACACCCTTGCCTCTTTCCCTTGAATAGACACAGTTGTCCCATCATTTTAATTGGTGCAACTTTCTTTCATGATCAACTGTTGGGGTTGGGGTTGTCTTTTCCTTTAATTTAATATCACATGTGTAGAACCAGCACACCAACTGTTGTACTCGGGACACCTTCATGATTTTTTTTTTTGTGTGTGTGGTAAAAAGGAATATATATTAATGCTTAAAATTCATGGTCTCCTACAATTTGGTGACTCTTGAGCTATGGCCTTTAGTATATCTTGGGGAATATTACCAAGCGCTAAGCTTAAACCTTATCTTTCAAGTCTGGATTTGGCTACTAAGTGAGCCACATTATTCCTATTCCTAACTACGTGCTGTAAATAAAAATGATCAACATATTTAAGAAGTTATTTGCATTCATGGATGCAATTTCTTATTTCGTTCGGGCATTCCTCCAACGGCTCCTTCATAGCGTTGATAACAATCTTTGCATCACCTTCTACCACCAGCTTTTTGACTCCCATTGAAATAGCTGTGTGTATCCCCAAGAGTGTTGCCTCGTTCTCTATCATGAGTGGTGAGCAAAAGCTCCTTTGTTTAGCTCGGATGCTAAGGCACTCCCCTTTTGAGTTACACACTACTACTCTCATGCTTGCCTTCTGCTTAACTGTGGATAAGGCTCCATCAAAGTTCATCTTCATGAAGTCATCATTTGGAGGTGTTTATTTCAGCTCTTTATTTTTTTTCCTTTTCCTAAAGAGTTGTCAGGTTCTCCAGGTCCTTTGTTGGTTTCCATGCACTGACCAATAGTGAATTCATTTGTCATGGTTTTTCATTAAATAAAATATCATTCCTGTATTTCCATATAATCCAACAGTATATAGATATGCATTTCCAAAACTATTTCCTTTCTTTATTTGTAATTTCATGCATCCTGAACCATTTTTTGAACAAGTTTTTAAAGTTGCTTTCATTTGGATTAGTTATTCTTATGGCTAGGTTAGATGTATACTATACTTGTACTATTTTTAGACATGTTACTAAACAGTGTAGTATTATTTCTTCCTTTTCGTTGCATATAGGGCATATTGGGTCCATATTTATATTTCTTTTAATTAGATTATCTTTTGTGGGGATTGCTTCATTACATGTTTTTCAAATGAAATGTTTTATTTTAAGGGGTATGTTTAGTTGCCATAATTTATTCCATGGTAGATTTTGATGTTCCCTATAATCTAGACTCCTATTTGTTCATTCTATTTGTTTTGTTTGATTATTATGTCTATTGCTGTCATTTCCTATTCCTCCTGTGTATTGTGTAGATGTTCTTGTTGTTTGGTTTATCTCTTCTTGGTAGTCTTCATTTGTGTTTGTGTTATTTTGTGTGTCCAGTTCATTTGTGACTTCTATGTATTCTCCTCTTTTGTCATGCTGCCAAACTATTTTATCCTCCTGGTCTCTGTTGCTTATGAATTTTTTTATTTCGTTTATCTCTTCTTTAGTAATTAGATCTTTCAATAGGTCTTTATTCCATGATCTGTCTTGGTGGTTTATTATTTTTGTGATTTTTTCTATTAGGCAGTTTTGTGGTTTGGTACTTCTAATTTTCATTCATTCTATTGTTAGTATCCATTTGTCTTCTTAGAATTTTATCTTTTCTTCATTACCCATATTTCATCTTATTCCTTTACTCAATAGTTCTCGTCCTTTAATGATACTCTTCCATAGCCAGGAGTTATTACTATGACATTTAGCTTCCATGAAATCTTTATTTGAGAAATATAGTTCCTTTAAGAATTTTGATCATAAATTATCTGGGTTCTTTATTATTCGCCATGCTTGTTTTGCTAATAGGGCTTTGTTATAGCTGTGTAGGTCCCTGAAACCTAGTCCTCCATCATTTTTATTTTTCCTTAACGTATTCTATTTAACCTAATTTATCTTCTTTTTGTTTTCTTTTTGGCTCCACCAGAATCTTCTTTGTTTCTTGTCTATGTTATTGTAGATTTTCTTTGGGATTAGGAAACAAGACATTGCATAGAATAAAAGTGCTATTATTACAGATTTTAGTAATATTTTTTTCCCAGCTTGGTTTAGAGATCTTTCTTTCCATCATTGAATCTTTTTATTTGTTTTATCTTCTATGTATGAGAATAATATTGTTTTTATTATTTCCTATGTTTGATGGTAATCCTAAATATTTTCCTGGTTTATCGGCCTATTTAATTCTTAATTCCTTCGTGATAAGGTTTCAAATTAGGTTTGGGGTATATTTGCTAAATATTTGTTTTGATTTATTATAGTTTATTGTTTGTCCCGATGCTTTACTAAATATTTCAAGATAGTTTTTAACAATTTTTTGCGTATTTTATTTTGGTTTTGGTAAAAATATAGCAATCATCTGCAAATAGAAGATGTGTAATTGTGAGACTTCTTCTTCTTATTTTTATACCTTCTATGTTATCTTTTCTTTCCAATTTCTTTAGTCCGAATGATAGTCCTTCCATGCATATTAGGAATAAATATGGTGATATCGAGTCTCCTTGCCTAAGTCCTCTAGATGGTTGTATTTGTTCTCTAGGTGTTCCTATTAATAGTATTTTATAACTAAATGTTCTAATGCAATTCATTATCCAATCTATCCATTTTTTGTTAAAATTCATTTTTTCTAAAAAATTTCATTCCACCCTATCGTAGGCTTTACTTATATCTAACTTTAAAGTCATACTATATTCCTGATTTTTGTTTGTTTTCATATATATAAGTAATTCGTGCGCAATGATAATGTTGTGAGTTATGTTTCTTCCTTTTATAAAGGCTCCTTGGTTAGGTGATATGATGTCGTTCATTATGTTTCGTATTCTATTTGCCAAAGTTTTTGAATTTTTTTTATAGAATACGTTACATAGACTTATTGGTCTAAATTGGGTAACATTTTCTGGGTTTTTTTACTTTTGGTATAAGGGTGATAAAAGTTTTGTTTTTGTCAGTCGTAGACTCGTTATTATTGAGGATCTCTAGTATAGCATCAGTCGTATCTTCACCTACGATGTCCCAGTATTTTTGGTAAAACCCTACTTGGAATCCATCTGGTCTTGGTGCTTTTAGTTTGCTTATGTTGAATATTGCTCTTTTGATTTCCTCCCTAGAAAAGGGTTTGTTCAGGTATTGTTTGGAAGTTTCGGATAGTTTCATTTCATTTTCTATTAATATATTTTCGATATCTTGATTTCTAGGGCTATTTGTTTTAAACAAGGTCTCATAATATTGGGTTATTTCGTTTGTTATGTCTTCTTGTTTCTTATACCATATCCCATTTCATCCTTTGAGTGATACTATTTTATTTGATCTTCTTCTTCCTATTATGGATAGGTGAAAGAATCTTGTGTTTTTGTCGCCATATTTTATTTAATTAATATGTGATTTTTGGGCCCAATATATTTCCTCATTTTTTCCTAATTCTTCTATTTTTTCCTTTATTTTTTTAATTTTCGCTATTGTGTTCTTTATGTTGTAACCTATGTGTAGTTCATAAGTTTTTCTTTGTTGTAGGCTATTTGTGTTTGTATGTTCCCAAAGGTTTCTTTATTCCATATTGTCACTCTGTATGGTAACCTTCTTAAGTCTCTCTTGATTTTTCCTAGTTTTGATCCTTGGTAAGTTCTTTCCATTCTAAATTTGCTGCTCCCCTGTCTAGCCTCTCTCTTATTATTTTGAGGCTTCTCCTCATCCATGTGTAAGGTGACCCATAGAATCCTAAGTCATAGAGTTCCCCTTTTTCATGTATCCCTCTGGCTTCATTTATCTCCCATGTTGGTATTATTTGTCCACCAGATTTATCTTCCCTGTCCCATATACAGTTCCAGTCGCCTATACATAGTAATGGCCCATTTATTGTTTGAATTTTTCTGATTAGTGATCTAATAAAATTCCTCTTATATTTTCTATCTGGTTCTCCGTATATGAAGATGCCTGTCCAGTTTTCCTAATTAATTCTATATGTTATACTAGTTATGATATATCTATTTGTTATTTCTTCAATTTTACAATTGATATTTTTCTTCCATAGTAGTGTAAGGCCTCCTGATAAACCTGTTGTGTCTAGACTAATTGAGTTCCAATCGCTATTTATTTTTGCTTTTCTTCTAAATTCTGAGCTTTGACATTTTGTTTCTGTTAAGAATATGATTTTCGGGTTTTTTTTTGTTTGCTTAGGAATTTAAGTTCCCGAACTGTCAAGGATTGCCCGATTCCTTGACAATTCCATGTCATAATCTTTATTTGGCCCTTTGGGGCTATTGAGGGATAGCCACCTGAACCCGTTTATTTTGTAATTTTGTTTGTTTTTCTTTCTGATTTTCCTTTTCTTTACTTGTTCCTATATTTTTCTTGCTTTTTTGCTCTTCTTTGTTTTTCTAGATTTTTTTATAATATCTAATATGTATTTTATTTTATTTGTTTGTAGGGTTTTATATTTTTTTAAATTTAAAATTTTTCTTTTTAATTATATTTTATTTTTCTATTCTGAATTTTTGAAACCGTATATCAACATATCTAAATATATCATGCAAACCTGAGAAGAGATTGAAATTAAAATTTTTTCAAGTTTAGGATTACCTCATTTGATGATTCCTTAGAAACTTTATTGTACATTTTTTCTTCAATCTGTTCCCTTTTATTGTTTCTTTTTCTGGTCTTGTCCACACTTCCCTGCTTCTTTATTTTTTTGTTGGCAATTTCTAGTCGACTTTCGTCTACATCTATTTCCATATTATCCTATTTTTTCTTGGGCATTTTATTTTTAATTTTTGGTCACACATTAAACTTGAAGGGGCTGTAGTTTGTTTCTCCAATCCGGGTACATGATTTTGGACTAATTCTACTGGTCAGTTCCATTTTCAAACCAGTAGAGTTAGTTTTAGAATTTCCTGACTTGGGTTGTTCTGACCAAGATTTTTCTGGTTCGACCTCTTTTATAATAATGTTCTTATTCGGGTTTATAAAAGGGGGAGTAATAATTAGGGTTACCATCATTTGATGCATAATCGCTTTCCCTTTCCTCTTCCCTTCTCTGTGTTCCTCCCTCATTCTCCTCAATTAACGCTCCCCAATTTGCTCCTATAGGTGTTGTTGAGTTGTTCTTCCTGTGCTCTATACCTCCATCTTCTCCAGGGTGCTGATTGCCAACGATAAGAAGTGTTTTTTGGTATTTTTACTGAATCATCTCTTGCCGCTGGCCAAGTTCCTCATAATAGGTAAGCATTTGTAATTTTTCCTTATTTGAGCTTGCCTTACCATCAGTTAAGACTTGCATTTCATTAAAGAAGGTTTTTAGCAAGAACCCTTTTCAAGCCCTAATTTTTGGGTGATTGCTATAAATCTGGTTTTCATGTTTGGTTGAATCTCTTTGCATGAATCTTGGCGTGATTCTAGGAGATTTGGAATCATTCCAACTCGCCAGTTCCTTTGCTGGTCTCTGACTCGGCTCTGCTTTACTGTTTCCGACAAGTTGAACTCATTTCCCTCATTTTCCTGATGCCAGATGTGAGCTCCATATTGTGCTGTTGGTGATGGTCCCTTACCTATGTCTCTATTCTGGGCAAAAATTTGATGAGGGAGATAAGCCCCTTGATTTACCTACATTGGGGTGTTCTCCTTCTTGGGGGAGATTTTCTCCCTCATTTTTTTGCCGAATCCCCTTCGTGTTTTGATAGCTTCAACTGGGAGGCCTTTCCCTTATCACTATACTGTGCTTCACATTCCTTGACTTCGTGGCCAATGAGGCCACAGTAATAACAGAAGTCGGGGATTCGCTCGTATATCAGGGGAAGGGTGAGATTAGGTAGGTAATCTCTGATTAATCGTAATTTTGGCCTTAATGGATGATCCATCCTTAGTCCCACTTTGATTTTGATATACTTAGCCGTGAGGTCTCTCCTATCAAAGCATTTGAAGTTGCCAATTTTCTTTGATAAATCTTTTGCTGCAGCTTCTGTATGGTAATCGAAAGGGGCTTCATGGATCTGTATTCAACAATCCAACTCATTGAATTTGACCTCATTTAGATTGATCCTAGGGCGACACCTCTGGATTAAGATAGGGCTATTTTTGTAGCTCCATGGTTGTCCTTCGAGCACTCTTTAAATATCTACTTGGTGGCTAAATTGGAAAATGTATATGCCCGACTCTATCTTCTTCATATCCAGGCCATGTTTTGGGTACCACTTCATTTTCAAGTAGTTGAACAGGCCTTGAAAATGCACATACTTATATCTGTGGGTATTTTCCCCAGGATACAGAGATCTCATTTGACATTTTCCAAGTCTCTGTTCCTTTTTTATACCTTCACTCTGTCACCCTCACTCCATAGGTTACACATTTCCTGTAAGAGCATTTCTTCTTCATATGGAGTTCTCATACTGTGTTTCTCTGTAGGTATTGAGGAGCTTTCATGGCTGCCTTCTTCCTCCATTTGGTTGACTTAGATTGATGTTTATCTTGTGGAATCTCTTCTTTGGAAGGGAAAGCGATTATGCAAGCTACTTTTGTGTTTTATGTTTTTCTGTTCATTAGTTTTTATCATATATATCATAGAGAAATTTGTTTGAATGTATAGTATACTTACCTTTTTTGCTAATATTCTGCAAGTCTGTGTGATTTTCATTCCTTTCTCGTAGGTATTGACTTTCTTTTGAACAAATGACTTCAGTGATTTTTGGTATCTACCACAAGTCTCCTATTGATTCCACCCCGTTTTGTAGGTGATCTTTGCAGGATATGCTCGTTCGCACTGGGATGGAGATTATTTCACAGAAGATATGCAGAAGGGATGCTGATTGCTCACACAGAGCTTGTGAAGATTTCTCACAAAGGAGATGAAGATTTCATGAAATTTTTTCTTTTAATGTATATAACATAATTTTCTAAAAATACCATAACAGATTGTCCCATAGGTATAAATTTGAGTAAATCCCAATTGGGAAGGGGTGAAAACCAAAGAGGATTGTGTCCGCTCCCCTTAACTAATGCTAACCTCCACTCCCCGTCAGGGGGTTGTCACATCAGCACATCACATTAGTGCAGAAAAATGAT
>JAOXJP010130640.1:0-13610 GCA_025762735.1 Platanus orientalis | reverse complement strand
TGGCGGAACAGGATTCATGTAGCCGACCCCAAATAGTTGGGATAAGGCTGTTTGTTGTTGTTGTTGTTGTTGCTTAGGAATCCCAGCCCCTAAGGTATAGAAAGAGGAATGACAGAACAGTGTATGTCTTCCCAAGACAGATGGATTATTACAACTCAAAAAGGCTGAAGCTTAGCACAATTTCTTGGGCTGAACTTTGCCAAGAATTATAATATTAGTATAATAGGAGTTCAGGGTCACTCTAGTATTGCTTTAAGTTCGGCTTCTTGCATTAAATTAGGCTTCAAGTACTTGTAAGGAATGTTGAAAAAACTTTTATATTGTATAATAAATCCAAGACTAGGTGGCATCATTGAACATCTCACACTTGGAAGTTTGAAGATCGACTATACAATTTGGGAAATTTTCTGAACAATGACCTAGTTAATCGGAATTAGTCCCTTGAAATGAAAATCCATCTAAGAAAAGAGAAGACGGCGAATGGAAAAGAACTAAGACAATCTTCCAAATTTTACTAAGAATTGTGATTTGTGACTTGTGACCAATAGTTTTACAGACAAGACCAATTAAGAAAAGATATTATTTAAACAATCGATATCTTCATACTAGTGAGTTACGTTGGTTTAACAGTTATCTAGTTAGATAACAACTTACATCAAATCCATTACCAAAAAGAAAATAACTTAGAACAAATGGTGAACCATAAAAGAAACAGCAAAACCATGACAACTCTCTAAGTTTGTAAAGACTGTGATTGTTGATGCCACAGAGCTCAAAGCCATCTTTCAGTCAGCCGCTAACCCATTTGCTTATGGAATAAAAATAAAAGCAAAACCATACTTTTCCGAAGAGCTAAACCCAAAAGTTACAGTGAAATTCATCTAAGCAGTAATTTTCTAGAAAAAGGAACAAAATTCATTCACACATCAACCAAGTAATTCTACTTTGGAGCAACTTTCCCTTATCAAAATTTAAACAAAGGAGTTATAAAAATATAAATAGAAAAACAAACTTCCGTATCTTAGAGCTCCTACCTTCCTGCCCTGTAGATGTAGATACCCCGGTTCGACTTCCCCCAACTCCCTCCTGTGCTGCTATTCTGAGCTTTCATCCTGAAATACAACCTTGATGACTCTAATGCACAACGCATAAGTGCAGATTCCTCACTCCCCAGCTCGATCACTGCCGCGTTATGCCTAGTGAGTGATCCCGACAGTGCCTCCACTGACCTAACGTAGGAGCCTACTGGTGCCCCGTCATAAGGTATGATGTCCGAAAGTCGAACTCTTGCAATAGGTGCCATTGCGATAGTTGGCTCCCCTAAAGGATGTGCGGCAGCAATCGGCTCTGGCCCAATAGCATGATGATCAGGCGGTGCCGGGCGATGAGAAGGCGTTGTTGAGTTGGAGGGAGGGAGAGAGAGCAAGCCGAGAGACAGAGAGGAGGGGAGCTGCTGCTGCTGCTGCGATTGAAGAGGAGTAGGAGGGGACCTCATTGAGGAGGAGGAGGAGGGAGGATTGTTGGACGGAGGCGCCGTTAACGGAGCCGGAGCCATCGCAGACATCTGCATTCCGATCGTAATTATCGATCATTCTGCGAACCCTAGGGTTCTTCCAATTAGAGTCATTGGTGCACCAACGGACAAAAAATTAAGACTAGTCATTTCAGCCATCATCGATCATGTTAGGGTTTTTGAATTGCAAGGTTTGTTTTGGACACTGACAAGTAGTGTCCAAGGTCTAACGGCAGATATCCAGGGATTCTGCAACTGAAATCCAGCTTTTAATTTCTTAGAAGGCACAGGAAAAGAGAAATGCTAGGGTTTAGAGATTGTAGAGAGCTAGGATTTTCCAATAAACTAAGTTAAGCTAAGTTACTGAGAATACGTGACGGTGGGAAGGAGAGCTCTCTATCTCGTTAGGACCAAAATGCACTGGAATTTTAGTATTTATTTCAAGGTGCCCTTTTCGATTTTGTGATAATGGGCCAAATCTGGGCTTAGTCTTGTGATCTGTTAATAAATGGATTTATTTCAACGGCGAAAATAGCAACACGCCCATTTGATGGTCTTCAGGACTCCCATTTACGCCAGGCGTTGGCCTTGAAACATGGCGAAATAAAGTGAATAAACACCCAATAACCCAATAGTAACGGTAATATGAATCCGAAATAGGCATATCGTACATCCATATTTGTATTTTTTTTATTTAATCAGATATCCAGTCGATTTCCAATATTTTTCAGATATTTACAAAAGCACTAAAGACCTAGGAATTATAGAAATAGAAGATGATCAACCACAGAATGGGGAACTGGTTATTGGGAGCTTTCTTTCATTCAAATTGGGAATAGGAGATGAGAAATGGGATAAGATTAGGATTATGGTATTCATTTGTTGTATTCTTTATAACATGTCCTACAACATTATAGTATAAATATTAATTTCAACATATTCGAATATTTAGCCGAATAATCGAATCGGTTGTCGATGCATTTGAATAAAAATTTTAATGGATCAAATACGGATAATAATAGGATAGTAG
This sequence comes from Platanus orientalis, assembly GCA_025762735.1. Taxonomy (NCBI): domain Eukaryota; kingdom Viridiplantae; phylum Streptophyta; class Magnoliopsida; order Proteales; family Platanaceae; genus Platanus; species Platanus orientalis. The sequence continues at coordinate 11,067 of JAOXJP010130640.1, read as the reverse complement.
ACAGCCCTAGATAAAGATGAGAAACCCAAGATGTGGTGATTCAATTTTTATGCCACATGTCACTCAATGCTTAATGCAAGAAGGTCACCACAAGCTTTTTGCAGTACTTTGCAGCAGGACAAGCTTGGGCTTAATTTGTATTGGACTTAATGGGCCCTAGACTAGCCAAGCCTAGAACCTTAGTTTCGGACCAGGTTCAGGAAGTCCTTTCTTAAGCCCTGAAAGGCCCTACATGGATCATGGATGACTCCACGGCTTTGGAGGAAGAGAGAGGGAATAGGAGACCGAAGGAGAGATTTGTAATTTTAAATTCATTACGCCTGGCGAGGAAATATGAGCCAACCACAAGGTTGGTCCTCTGGGTTTAGTAGATTGTAGACGCAATTTAAAATAAAAACTATGGCCATCATCATCATCATCACGGTAGCAGCCAGAATAGTAGCACCCACATCATGGTCTCCATCCCGTCATAATCATCCTCTCTACAACCACCGTCACCACCACCACCACCGTCGTCATCATCACCTAAAACGTTAGCTCCATCATCATCATCATCATCATAACCATCATAACCACCACTACCATCCTATTCTCTCCATTCATCGTTTCTGTTGGTGAAAAGATATAATGCATAAAATTTACTTCTTTTTTTATTTCATTAATTAAACTCTAGTCATCTTTAACGAAGGCATGCATAAGATAGCTATTGCATTATTCTACCCATTGAACCTGTTTTGTTTGATTTTTTTTTGTACATTGAAAATTGTCTTTTATCCTCTCATTCTTTAAAGTCCTTTTAAAAAGGAAATTAAAAGTAAATATAAATTGAACTATAATTTCTTGATGGCTATCATATCGTTTATATTTTTTCAAATATTGGAAAATTTAAATGACAAAAGTGCATTCAATTTGTATAATATAAATTCTTGAGTTTTTTCTACAAGGGACTAAGCACCTAATCTTGACACAACTCGACATTTCTATTGTTTAGTTGAAGGACATAGTAATTCCTTAACTACAATCCGTAATCCATATTTGAAAAGCCAAAATGACCCAATCCTGTCAATCAAACGTTGTCCCTATTCTCCATGTTTTACTATTTTCATATTTTTCTTTTTTTATATACAATTCTTTCTCTTTCTCTCCATTATCTTCCCTCATTTTTCTTTATTTTACTAATACTGTTAATATTATTTTTATTTTATCTTATTTATTTACTAACTTAATTATTACTAATATTATTGTTGTTACTAGCTAATTTTCTATTATTATTTCTAGGGATATTTCTTTTTTCCTTTCTTATTTTCTCTCTTTTCTTTCAAGCAGTGTCAGATAGTGGAGAATATGTATTTATACACTAGAATCCATAATTTGACCACACACACGAATAGATTAGAAATTAAAATGAGAGGGGTAAAGAAAATATATTCCATCTTGTCATCTGTTCATGCTTTTTTTTTTATGAATGTTTATGCATAATAAAAAGAGACAAAATCTCATGTTCGATTATCTTCTCGTCTAATAGGATAGAAAAAGGTTTGGTTCCAACGATCCAATATATTTTTTATTGCCAATAAATTAGTAGCTAAGTAGCATTGAGGTTTTATCTCCTTTCTCCAATGGTCCAAAAATCACCATGGAATGCACTACAACCCTGTCCATATCATGATCACATTGAACTTCCACATTTAAATAGGGAAAGGATCTGCTACACCCAATTTCTCCCCCCCCCCACTTCTCGGTCTCCACACAAAAAAGGTAAGGTGTATAAGACTAAAACTATAAAAACAGTTTTCAAATGAAAAAAAATATAGGTACACAACAGGACAAAAAAACCATCACCTGACAGCCTATGGTGTTGGGACACAGGGGGACAAACAAATGTGGGTGTAGTTGATTCCTTCCCATTTAAATAACTCCACCATTGGTTCACCAAAAAATGATAGCCACTATAACAAGGTAACTATTATCAAAACTGAAACTATAAAAACGTTGGAACTACAACAGGTTAGAGCTATAAACTCTATATAGCCTACTATTTCGATTCTTTGAAAAATCATTATTTATTTATTTATTTATAAAAAAAATCATAATCTTAATTTTAATACTCATATAACCACCATATGAAATACTATAATTTAAATCAATGAAGATTAAAAAGAATACCTCAATAACATAATTGGACACAAGATGATCATTCAACCGGTCTCCAAAGTATCCACATGTGCTCTAAAGCTTTCCACACTTCTCACATGTTCAAAAAAGCTATAGGACACGTCTTAAATTTGGGTAGCTCTGTTTATAAAGGTTTTTGAGAAGCTGAAGTAACCTTAGGGGATGTGGGATTCTCATATTTAGGCTATGAGGCCTAGTATCCTTAATCAAGTCAAGTTACATTAAGAATACTCTATTTTTTATTAATTACAAACCAGCACATCGCTAATTACAATAATTGCTATTATATTTTGTAATTGACCTCTCAAAGATAAGAAATTAACATTCACGCTCTTTCTTACAGATATTTCACGAATACGTTATTACATTACACAATATTCCTTAATGACCCTCATGATGATAACATAACCATTGTCTAACCCCTTTGGTCCTTAGAACATTATCATTTGGAACTTAACGAATAAATTGGATTTCTAAAACATTTATTTAATAAAATGTTTTACATAGTAAATTAATTTTGAAATCATCTAACAAATTCTTTATCAAAACAATTGGTACTAGATTTGTTAGTCCATTCAAATCATTTATTTCTGAAACTAAATATTATCCCACTTAAGGGTAGTAGATTTCTTGTTGGGCTCTCACATCATCTCAAGTATCATATATGTTATCCAAATTACCCATTATATAGCCTTCAATCAGGCATCACTGGTTGGTAGCTTAAAATAATGAACATGAGAACTTAAAGAAATACAAACCCCTGAATCTAAAGACAAGTTTATATATATGAACAACACTTATCCTGATAGTGATCTTTTACCATATATATTCCTAACGAACCCATATAATGCATTTATATACACACCTATATGCAAGCTAAGAGTCTCACTCTAGTGAGTGAGATTACATCATTCTATCACATGGAAGCTTTACATGTAGCAACCCTAAAATGATGCATCCAACATCACCCATAGTTGTAAACTTTCAAGTCTATAAGAACTAGATTATAAGATCTCTCCACACATTCCAATGTGTTTGACATTCTACGATGTTACTTGATAACTATCTATCTCACCTCATAAAATCAAATAATTACCTATATTAAGAAATAATTACATTTAAAGATGGAATAAAAGATTCTTAATGATTTAATAAACAAAAAAATGTGCTTATACTTTTATGTGAATGGCTTTGTTAGGACACATATTTTCAAAAATCTCCCACTTGTCATCAAAGTTAATCATTAACTTATCGAATACCCCATTTGGTCAATGTGTGTATTTGATGCCTTTTTGTAGCACTTTAATCATACAAGATTATCTAATGAAGTAATCTTGGTGAAACCAATTTCACCTCATTGAATCATAAGTAACTTATATAAGGAAATTGCACTTAGTTTTATGAAACCAGTGTAACTTAAACCATTTATTTGCCACTTTAAACTACATCATATTCTTCTTATATTGTAGAGTCAGTAGTACAATATTGTTTCACACATAGTTTGTCGACTCCCCGAGTTGACTCCTTGACTCCACTTTTGAGCCTCACAAGTTGAGTAGTGTGGTTAACTTTGAGCTAAACCTGACCAACAGAGTCAAGTTGATAACTAATTTGACTCAATTGAATCAGACCGATTAATGTGACTCAGACGAATCTTATAAACCTTAATATTACCTAAAGTCAAATTGGAACACAATAAGAAACTCTATTTTTTAGGGGGGCTTGGGGTTTCTTTTCTAAAGTCTCCAATAAATGAGCTCTTAAAGACATTCAAAACCCTAGAAAAAACAAATAGTTAAAAAACTTGGAAAAATGAAGGCAAAAATAATAGAAAGATTAGACTTTTAACTTAAACTTCTAACCATTTAGATTTAGACATTAGAGATTTGGTGGTATTTTGTTTTTATGTTTATATTGAAAAGATATACTTTGGTTTTCAATATATTAATACTAAAGTACATTTATTTTAATTCGGACTGTTGAGATATAATTAGTTACATCAACCTTGCTACAGTATTAAACTATTAGTAGTTTATATTTTTTATTTTTGGATTTTCAAGTTATGATACTACAATATATTTATATTTATTAAGAAAATGGGTAATACTTAAGCTAAAATACTATATATAATTTTTTAATAAATTTTAACTATTTTTATATTTTATAAGAATAAAAATAAAAAAGTGACATGACTCCCCGAGTTGACTCCAATGACTTTTGAGTCGACTCCACTGCTAGGTAGTCCAAGTCGAGTCATAAATCTAAGTTAACAAACATTGGTTTCACACTCTTAATAAGCTTCATCCCATTATTAAAACATAATCAAATGTAAAATTAGAGAATCCTTAAGATTATTTATACTTGAATTTCACTACAACAAACTTAACTTTTAATGACATAACTTTAAGCAGTGTTTTTGTAAAAATGTTGCATAAAGTGAATAATATGTAGCATTTTTTATGTAAAATGTTGTAAAAAAAAGCAAAAAATAATACACAGTATTTATAAAACACTGCATAAAAAACTTGTAATTCTCTATCACGTGTCAGTGCAAAAAACACATGCAATGTTTCTTAAATGCTACATTTTTTTATTGTAACATTTTTTTTTATTGTAGTGTTTTAGAAGCGCTACATAAAAAGTTTTATTACAGTGCTTTCCAAATGCTTCCTATAGATGTGTATATAGTTTCTCCCCGCGTGCCTTTTTTTTCTCTCCTGCGTTCTCTTCCCCCTTTTTCTAGATTCTTTTCTTATCTCTCCTATCTCCGCTCTTCTCCTAAGCACAAAGGCTAGGGTTTTGATCTTTAGGCACGAGCATTAGGTTATCAGGCAGACCCTCTTCTTGTCCGTCAGGCTGAGCGTGTTCCCTTCCCCAGCATATTAACTGCATTTGGTGCGACATGCACCCTAGTCTTTGGTACTAAAATCCAATTTTTTAGGGTTTACGAGAAGGATCTTATAGGGTTTTTGTGGCGATTCTCCTTTTCATTGTGAGTTTCAAATTTGTGAGTATGGTTCTTTTTTATTTTTGAAATTTGATGAACCTATTTAGATTTTTTTTGTTATATTTAGTTGTAATTGATCCTAGTTTTGTTTGTTCGAGAGAGAAAGGAAAACAAAAGTCTTTAGTTTTGCTGATAAAATTAGTGTTTTATTCTCTTCATATATTTTTGGGTAAATCTGAACAATGAATCTTATTTAGTAGTTTTCTTTTGTTTGATTTCTATAGTTATTGATTATTTATCGAATGATTTTTCTTTTTTCATTGTTTTTGCTTGTTACTTCCTTTCGTTTCTCTCTATTTTATCGTAGTTATTAATTATTTATTAAATGATTTTTCTTTCTCATAGTTTTTGCTTCTTTCTTCATTCTGTTTCTCTCGATTTGATTGCTATACTCAAAATATATTTCTTCTATATTTGTCTTTCATTTTGTAGTCCAAGCTCTTATACTGGCATGTTTTTTATTTTGATTTGAAAATCTACTTTTAATTTAAGTACTCAAAATTAAAATATTTTTTAGATCTTATTTTTTTGATCTAGCATTTTATTTATATAATTATAAATTTAATATTGGTTCCTTACTTTGTTTTTCCCTAATTTGGTATGTGTTTTCATTTAATTAATCAAAAAAAGGTATTGTTGACTCTATTTTGAGAAATTATATATAAAAATAAAAACTTATTGATTTTTGATAGCTTAATATTAATATATAATTGGTGTAAATAAGATAATGGTGTATATATATATACTTCTAATTGACTTTTGGAAGTTTTCAAAGATGAAAAGTAAATGGATCGTACCTTATTCATAATATTGATTGCATTCATTTGTGATCATGCAAACAATTTATTATTGTTGCCAAGGTTTTGTGATGATACATGCTTTTATTTTATCCTTTTTGGAAGTAATTCAGTAGGAATATAAAACTACAATTTGTGTACTCTCTGATGAGCAACAATTATCCAATGAGTTGTGAGAATTGAGGATTTGAGTTGTTACATTTTGTTTTTCCTTTTAATTATTAATGTTACAATTGTTGTCTGTGCATCTACTTTTAATTTTTAATGGTACAACTGCTGATAGTATACCATTTTTTTACAATTCAATGACATGTCTTTCGATGATTTATAACCCTAAAAGTTATACCTAGTATGGTGACCTGTGACAGTATTAGAACCCCACTAGATTAGACTCGAATCAGAAATTTTAAATCCTAGTTCTTAGACTCTTTAATGGGTGCTAAAGTGCGATTATGAGAATTAAGGATGCTGGTTTTAATCAGTGGTCCAGTGTTGCAAATAGACCTAAATCTGACCATGAAATTACCATGTTATATAACCTTTAAACTAAAACTTTTCCTATATAGCCTACTGCAATCATAGTTTACCCTGATCAGTTTTACCCTTCTCACTTTAAAACCTATCTTCATAGAATCCTATGGTTGCATCTTTAGCCCTTAGTCTGTACATGAGTCTGACAATAACCTCCAATTGTTTGAGTAAATACCTAAGTGAAATCTGTCTTTTTATAACACCCCTAATTTGTACTGAAACTATAGACCTAAATCACTTTGTGTTACCCCTTTTTACTCCCTGACATATCCTGTTAAACAGTCATTTATTCACTCTTATGTCAGCCCCTTGTTCAACCCAACTATTTTTCCTGCAATCTGTTTACTCCTAAATCCTGTAGCCTGAACACCAATCGTCACAACCTTTAGCAGGTTCCATAATATGAGTTTAAACGAACCTTATACTGCCCTCTATAAATATTAGTGAGTACTTGGGTCTTCTTAAGGTTTTCCAGTTGTGTATACATGCAAAGAGTGGATAACTATTAGGTCCCATTTTGGAATATCTCTTGGAACAAAAATTAACTAGTCAATTGTTTATTAAAAAATAAAAATAAAGTTTGTACTTTGTTCTTTTAGGATGTTTTACCGTATGTTTTTAACCATTTGAGACAATGGATAAATCAAATGGATAGGGCCTAAGGAATGATCAAATTTCTCACCCAAGTTTTAGTAAATGAAGTGTCATTAATGGAGTTTTTTAACACATAATATACCCAAAATACCTTAAACCCATTTGAGAATCATTCTTTGACTTTTGTACATCTTATTTCCACATTGAATAAATTATTTGTTAGCATTGAAGTGTATTTTTTCTAGCTTATTAAATAGTTGATTATCAAAGAATGATTCAAGTATACATTTCAATGTAATAACTTTATAGTTTTATTGATTTACTTTGGATTTGTTGTAATGCTAGTAGGGATGGCAATGAATTTGGGTTTTTGACAGTTTGAATCTGATCTGATTGAGCCCTTGTTCCAGCTTGAACTTTATCAATCCTTAGAACGAGACAAGTCAAGATGCGGTAAGATACAAACTAGTGTTTAAAAATATCATGATCTAATTATATAGTTTTCTCTTTTTCCACGGTGCCATATCATTTTGTCTTCATGGTTATTTTTATTGATAAATATTTTTTTAATCTCTATGTCTTTCTCATTTATTTCCTCCCATAAATTTTCTATATTCAATTCATTTTTCATATTTATAATATCTCATATATATATATATATATATATATATATTCTATGATACTATTTGCTAGTCTTTGGGATTTTATCTTGAAATTTTCTATTATTGGTACTCATGGGACCCCCTAGAATTTTATGTTTCCATCGTTTCTCACTTCCCATCTAACTCCTCTATTAATGATTTCTCTTCCTTTTATGATGCTTTTCCATACTCAAGAGTTGCTCTTTCTTTTTGCCTTCATGAATTCAGAGTTAGGGAAATAAATGGGCTTTAAATGTGAAGTAATAACCATAAAGATCATGTTCATTTTCCATTCCTTATTTTGGGAGAAAAATAATTAGTGGCTCATGGTGCCTTTGAGGTGACTGAAGCAATGATTAAATATTAAGAGAACTGTAATCTACATTAATTGGCGTTGTATATTTATATGTAGAATATGTGGAATACCAATGAAACAATCAAAACCAAAACAAATCATACTAACTAAAATTAAATGGCCACTGTAATATAAATCAGGTCGAATCCTTCCTATATGATTGTTTTTTGTCAACAAAGGTGTTGAGAATGATATGCAACAATCACACTTCAATTAGAAGAGTCTCCAGCACTTAGAAATCCCTCAATTATTCAACTCCCACAAGCAAGCACACCTAAGGTACATATTTGAACAGTTTGTGTGCTAAGTTATTTCCACAGAGCAGCAAACTATCTCAGTTAGTCAGTCTATAAACCTCAACAGCAACAAGTTATGGTGATAATCAGCCCTAAACCTGATTATTATAGAAATCCAACAGGGTATAATAAGGAGGCAGCTCCACAGTTAGTGTTTAGGAATATATTCAAATACCTGGACTGTGAGGATATGTCCACTCTAGTATGCTTCAACAGCAAGCATCAATAATATTAGGAGTCCAACTCCAACATTGAATATCCCTTCTGCAATGATCACTTAGGCTCAATCCTAGTTAACTCAATCATAAAACTCCAGAGTTTTGATGAAAACACCAAGATTTAAGTATGGGATAAGGGAGCCACAAGTCATTGACTAAAGGGTTTTGAGTTTTGATAAATCAAAACACTTAGTATACTGATCTTGTGCCTGCTTCATGGTATATGGTATAAACCCCTATGTAAGGTTATCAAAAGTTAAGAGAAAAGTTGCTAAAAAAATTTATGGGCAGTGGACAATAGGTTTTTTTTTCTCTTCAAAATCCATGAGTTTTCTAGTACATGGACTGGCCGAATGATGAGGGGATAGCTGTTATGGATAGTGTTGTAGCTGACAGAAATTGGTGAGGTGGTGTGGGTGGGTGATCGGCTAGTGTGAAAAAGATATAGGATGAAGGAGATGATGTATGTAGATGTAAACAAGTAGGTGTCTTCTACCTACTTGTTTATTTTATACTTGTTGCTATCCCTATTCTTGGCATATATACTTCGCTTTTCCTAGCCTTTTAGTCACTGTTTATATACTTTTAGCTTGTTGTCAGCATCTAGACTTATTCCCTTTTGCATCCTACATCATCTAATTTGCATCTTTATTGTTTATATAGCCTTTATATACATTAGTATCCATATACACTCCATATTAGCTTGTTGTACAACCTCTCTATATACCATCTTTAGCCTATTTTTAGTTCTTTTGTAGGTCTTTGTTATATTACTCGGGAGGTAATCTTTAAAGTCTTTGTAGGTCTTTAATCTTTATCATTCCATGGATACGTAAAACAATTCTCTCTAAATTTTGTATTAACCCATATGCCATAACTAAAACCACCAGCAAAATTAATTAATAAATCATAACTAATACAACTAAAACAACTAGCATAATTACTTAATGAGAAATTCTTCCCTAAAAAAGTTTTGTATACATGCAAAGAGTGGATAACTATTAGGTTCCATTTTGGAGTATCTCTTAGAACAAAAATTAACTAGTTAATTGTTTATCAAAAAATAAAGTCTGTACTTTGTTCTTTTATGATGTTTTACCATATGTTTTCAACTGTTTGAGATAATGGATAGATCAAATAGCTAGGACCTAGGGAATGATCAAATTTTTCACCCAAGTTTCAGTAAATGAAGTGTCATTAATGGAGTTTTTTAACACAATATACCCAAAATACCTTAAGCCCGTTTGAGAATCGTTCTTTGATTTTTGTACATTTTATCGCCACATTGGACAAATTATTTATTGGCATTGAAGTATATTTCCTTGTAAGATAAAATTCATGTCAACAACTTTTTTGTTCAACTTGCGATGAGTACCGTTTGTCATAGGACGATTCTTGAATTGTCCACATTTGGACAGTTTGGGAATGCATATATAATCTATATTTCCACCAGTGGTTCTTGCTTTATTCCACTATTAAAAAAATGGGTAGCATCTCTTCTTGTTCTTCGGATACATAATCATATGTGGTGGCGTTTACTGTTGGATATAATGTCAACAATATGTGTTTACCTAATGTGGTTCGTGTACTTGAAGAACTGGGGGGAGATGCTGCTGATTTTTTTTTATGAAGTGGAATACAATAGTGGAGCTATTGATATAATATGGATTCAGCATTCTTGAATGGGATAAGAACCTCTTACGAATTATAAAGAAGTTGAATTTATGTATAATCAAACAATGCTTGGTGTTTAATATATAAAAGTTGCTTTCACAAGGGGAACATTGGTAAAAAAATAATGTATTAAGTGAGCTGCCCACGATGGACAAGGAATGGATGTCTTTTCCTTTATTATCAAGTGAATATAGAAAAGGAGTACAAGACTTTATAAACATGGCTAAAGCAAATGCAGGAGACTGGCAAGAAACCTTGTGCCCTTGTGTGAGGTGTCAAAATCGAATAAGACAAAAGTTAGATGTTGTTCAAGTACACTTGATTAGTAAAGGGATGGATTTTTCTTACACTACCTAGGTTTTGCATGGGGAATGAGTAAGTGCATCTACGCATTGCGAAGATGTTGATGTTGATAGGCAAGACACATATACGATGTATAGAGATGCATTTTTTTCGAGAAGAGGATTTTCCACAACCAGTTAATGAAGGAAGGGTGTCGGAGTTCACACACTTGTTGGAATATGCGAAAACTCCTTTATACCCAAGTTATACAAAGTATACAAGGCTTTCAACAATCATAGTCTTATATAAGTATAAAACCACAGACAATTTATTTGATAAGGGTTTCAACAAACTATTGGAGATAGTTCGTGACATGCTACCCCATCCCAACACACTTCCCAACTCAATGTATTCAACCAGGAAGCTACTCAAGACATTTGACCTAGGGTACGAGAAGATCCATGCTTGTGTGAATGATTGTTGCTTATTTAGGAAGG
>JAOXJP010130629.1:0-13610 GCA_025762735.1 Platanus orientalis | reverse complement strand
GGAGAGGGAAGATCGTCGTTGGATGCGATGACGGCTCGGTGAGTTTGCTCGATCGCGGGTTGAAATCCATTTACGGATTCCAAGCTCACGCTTCCTCTGTTCTCTTCGTTCAGCAGCTCAAGGTAGCATTTTTTTTTCTTACCTGAGCTTCTTTCTTGGTTCATTTTATTGATTTTGTAAGAAATTACACCTTTTCTTGCTTTACTGGAAGTTAAAATTAGTTAAAAGAAGGAGGGTATCTTTGATTTCGGAATTTCTGGGTAGAGAATGAGTAAATTGGATATTGTATTCAATTCATAATAGATAAATGTTGATAATTTATCAATTCTGCTGCATTTATTGTCGTGGAAGCTTGGTGTTCTGCATCAAATTGTTTGGTATCAGATAAAATTTGATCTATACTGCTTGTTGGTGATGCAGTGAAAGAGTGATTACATAATGCCTCCAAAACTTGGGGTCATGGCTGCAAAAGTGGCTGAGAATGATGAAGTTTTTTAATTGATATAAACTGAAGTAACTTCCTCAAGAACATATATCTAGAATACACAGAATACCATCATCAAATTGCAAAATTAGATGGAATCTAATTGCCATGTTAATAAGGCTCTATTTGATGAGAGAAAAGACACTCTCAGGCCTTGAAATATAGTTCTTGGGAGAGATGAGGAACTTATAGGTCTGTACAGCACCAAGCTTCTAAATGAGACTTTGAGATTAAGGTAGGGTTGCCAGAGTTCCACAAAAAACTTGACCCTTACATTTATATCTTGTCTTGATTATTAGTATTACAAATGTTTTTTTTAACCATAACACCATTCAAGAAGATATTCGAGTATCTCTCACTGCCACTAGATTTTGGGGATACTCACTCTTATGTTAGAAAGAGTACATGGAGACCAGGATCAAATATAACCATGGCCCTATTATAATGTAGCGAATGTTTCAGGAAGCCATAGACAGGAGATATTTTCCTTTCTATTCTCCACATGCATTATTCAACAAATTGTGAGGGTTACATCAACGGGACAAGAATGTAGCGGAATATACATAGGAATTTTATTAACCTTTCTCTAGATACCAGGTGCTGTAGAGTCTGAGACCTAAAATCCTAAGTGATCTAGCTGATGTTGAATTAACTACTATTGATGAAGCCTTAAAATGTGTTGGATTGTTTGGGGAAGGACTATTGCAGTTGGCTAACATGTTCAGAAAGAAACAACTGTAAGAGGGACACCGAAAAAGACAATAGGTGAAAAAGATAAGCAAGACATCATATATCATACATGCAGAGTTCTAGTAATTTCTCATCCATGTGTCCCAAAAGAAAGAACTTAATTTATACTCAACCTGAACTACTGATGAGGGTAATCCCCATTGTTGAGTTTCGGGCTAATAGTTGAAATCAGATTTCTAATCACTCGATTAGAACTCCAATTGACTGATTTTCTTCACTTGATTAGACACTAAATCATAAGCAAAGCTGCCAATTTCGTTAGTTTATTGTTTGGAGAATTATTGAGCTGAAGTGTAGTAATTATTCCATTCAATTCGGCTGTGTTATTGTTGCGGTACAATCGCTGTTTTGCATCAGTCAGTGTGTGTGTGTGTGTGTGACTTTCAAATATGCCAGCCTTTTTATAGTGTATTCTGTTGGTTGGTACCTTTGGGGATTTGTATGTATTCCTCTTTGCACTGGCTACATGTTAACAATGCTGGGGTATATTTCCTTTGTAGAAGTATGTTTGTGTCACTTTTTTGGTAATCTATGTATCACTGTTAAACTGCATTTCCATTCCAGATTTCTGAAACCAGTCCAGACATGTTTATGATGAGTCTAAGCGGAAGATGACATCTTAAATAATTAAATAAGCAAGAAAAGGAAAAAAATAAAATAGAATAAAAATAATACCAACTACCGGCATGTACATTTCCTACTGACAACCTTAAATATCTTGATCTTCTAACCATGTTGACCTCTTGCCTTTGCATTGCTATAAATTGAAATTTATTTTACTTGATACTATCTATACTGGCAGAGACTTCAGCTTCCAAGGCTAACATTTTGGGTTTGAATATCCCAGATGAATGGAATCTATTTTTCTTCTGTGTAGCATAATGACAATCTTTTAAAGAAAATCATTTCTTAGCTATCCTCTCAAGCATACATTTATTTCTATCTCCATAAACACTTCCTATGTGGTATGTGGCGTTATATACTCACATGTGACTTGCTATCTGGTCTAGGAACTTGCATTAAGTTCCTTATCAACAGACTCAACACCTTCTACCCCCCCCCCCCGGCAAAAAATAATAATAATAATAATAAATAAATAAATAAATAAAGGATTCAACACTGAAACCACCCGGGACCTATTTCTACGTAAGGACCATGAGGTATCAGACTGGTCATAGAGAGCTCAAAGTGAAATTTTATTTTCTCAAAATTAATGAAGGATGAGAAGTGGCTTTAAACTTGACGGATATGCATTTTTATTCTTTTTTCTTTCTGTTGTCTTTTTCTTTTTCTTTTTCTTTTTATAATGGAGATGGCACTACTTTGTTTTGATTCTATTGTAGATCACAATTTAACCTATCTCTTCTCCCTTGATAAATCAGCAACGCAATTTCCTTGTAACCATTGGAGAAGATGAACGAACTTCTCCACAGCTGTCTCCTATCTGCATGAAGGTTTTTGACCTTGATAAGATGCAGCCAGAGGGTTCCAGCACGACAAGCCCAGTTTGCATCCAAATATTGCGAATATTCACCAATCAGTTTCCTGAAGCAAAGGTATAGCATATCATATTTGTTTATACCTATTTCATTTCCTATTAAATTAGAATTACTCAGTAGAGTTTCTTCAATGGTGTTCCATGCACCTTGATTTGGTATCATTACTGGTGGAATATCTAAGTTCTGCTGTTTCATTTAGCCTAAGTTCTTGCAAAACCATGATGCTCCGCAGATTACATCATTTTTAGTCCTCGAGGAAGTTCCGCCAGTATTGTTCATCTCCATTGGGTTAGACAATGGTTGCATTTACTGTATCAAGGGGGACGTTGCACGTGAGCGTATCACTCGTTTCAAGCTTCAGGTGGAGAATGTTTCAGATAAGAGCCATTCTTCTATTACAGGCCTAGGGTTCCGAGTTGATGGTCAAGCCCTTCAACTCTTTGCAGTGACTCCCAATTCGGTGAGCTTGTTCAGCTTGCATGATCAGCCACCTAGGCGGCAAACCCTAGATCAGATTGGATGCAATGTTAATAGTGTCACAATGAGTGACCGCTTGGTAAGCTATTCTGGTTGCTTTTATGGATTAGTTTTTGTTGTTTTAAAGCCTGAAGAGCTCCATTATGTATCTTCATGCAATTGAGAGTTTTGTCCTTGTTAAATGATCAGGAGCTAGTAATTGGGCGTCCGGAGGCTGTTTACTTCTATGAAGTTGATGGACGTGGTCCTTGTTGGGCTTTTGAGGGAGAGAAGAAATTCCTCGGTTGGTTCCGTGGGTATCTATTATGTGTTATTGCGGATCAAAGAAATGGAAAGAATACTTTCAACGTTTATGACTTGAAGAACCGATTGATTGCCCACAGTCTTGTGGTTAGAGAAGTTTCACACTTGCTTTGTGAATGGGGTAACATAATTCTTATAATGACTGACAAAACAGCTTTATGCATGGGAGAGAAGGATATGGAAAGCAAGTTAGATATGCTTTTCAAAAAGAATCTGTATACTGTTGCTATCAATCTTGTTCAAAGTCAGCAAGCTGATGCTGCTGCAACTGCTGAGGTGCTAAGGAAATATGGGGATCATTTATATGGGAAACAAGACTATGATGAGGCTATGGCTCAATATATCCACACAATTGGTCACCTTGAACCCTCATATGTGATACAGAAGTTTCTAGACGCACAACGAATATACAACCTTACCAATTATCTGGAAAAATTACATGAGAAGGGGTTGGCTTCTAAAGATCACACCACTCTTCTTCTGAACTGCTATACAAAATTGAAAGATGTTGAAAAGCTAAATGTGTTCATCAAAAGTGAAGATGGGATTGGGGAGCATAAGTTTGATGTGGAGACCGCAATTAGAGTGTGTCGTGCTGCGGGTTATCATGAACATGCAATGTATGTTGCAAAGAAGGCAGGGAAGCATGAGTGGTACTTAAAGATCCTGCTTGAAGATCTTGGTGGATATCAAGAAGCATTGCAATATATTTCTAGCCTTGAATCCAGTCAAGCTGGGGTTACAGTGAAAGAGTATGGCAAGATTCTTGTGGAGCACAAACCAGTGGAGACAATTGAAATACTCATGAGGCTTTGTACTGAAGGAGGAGAATCAGCCATAGCAGGGACCTCAAATGACACATACTTATCCATGTTACCTTCACCTGTTGATTTTCTTAACATTTTCATTCATCATCCGCAGTCCCTTATGGATTTTCTTGAAAGATACACCAGCAAAGTGAAGGATTCTCCTGCTCAGGTAGAAATCCACAATACACTCTTGGAGCTGTACCTGTCTAATGATTTTAACTTCCCATCAATCTCACTAGAAAATACTGCTGAGGATTCTAATCTTAGAGCAAGAAGCTCAATAGGAGCAGCTAATATGTCCAGAGCAGTGTCCAAGGAAAGATTAATTGCTGAGGACAAAGATAAAGGTAAGGAAAAAGGTCGTCTTA
Organism: Platanus orientalis; assembly: GCA_025762735.1. Lineage (NCBI taxonomy): Eukaryota > Viridiplantae > Streptophyta > Magnoliopsida > Proteales > Platanaceae > Platanus > Platanus orientalis. The sequence continues at coordinate 8,920 of JAOXJP010130629.1, read as the reverse complement.
AAAGATTTGAGAAGGGACTGTGCTTGCTTAAGAGTGCATGGCCGTCCGACCTGGAACATCCACTGTATGATGTTGATCTTGCTATAATTCTTTGTGAGATGAATGCATTCAGAGAAGGGCTGTTATTTCTGTATGAGAAGATGAAGCTTTATAAAGAAGTGATTGCTTGCTACATGCAGACCCATGACCATGAAGGGTTGATTGCATGCTGCAAGAAGCTGGGGGATTCAAGTAAGGGAGGAGACCCATCTCTTTGGGGTGATCTGTTGAAGTACTTTGGGGAGATCGGAGAAGATTGTTCCAAAGAAGTAAAGGAAGTCTTAACTTATATTGAAAGGGATGAAATTTTACCTCCTATTATTGTTCTTCAGACGCTGTCCAGAAATCCATGCCTCACAGTCTCAGTTGTGAAGGATTATATTGCTAGAAAGCTTGAACAAGAATCAAAGCTGATTGAAGAGGACCGGATATCTATAGAGACGTACCAGGTTGGTGTTTCAAATGTGTTGCAACATCCTAAGATTATTTATTTCCTATTGCTTACATATTTGATTCATTGCATCTGCCATGCCATGAAAGGTACAAAAGATTCAGTATAACCTCTATGGAGTCTTTTGTTGCGGTCCAAAATTTGTTCCTATTGGAATATGGTACCATTATAGCTGTTTTTCCATTTGGATGGAAGAGAATTGTGGAGCATGCATTTTTCTTTTTTTGAAAGTTAAGGAAAATATATTAAACGCAAAAAAAGGAAACAAAGGCAGCATAAGGCATGTGCCAAGATACAACGATAGCAGCAAAAACAAAGCATCAGCAAGCACTAAAAAGACACAATAAGAGAGTCCCAGTCAAAAAGCCACTCTTCATAAGCAGGGCGAGAAATAGCAAGAACAACAAAAGACCAATCAAAAAAGAAAGAAAGGACCATATCATGCAATTTACGGTCCGGCACTAACAGCCCTTCAAAGATCCTCCTATTATGCTCCATCCAGATAGACCAAATCGCCGCAAGCAAGGAAACCCAAAACACATTTCCCAACATATTCCCCAACTTAGGAGGTTTATATGGCCAGCTTTGAAAAAGGTCGCGAATTGAACCTGGTTTTACCCAAGACATTCCCACCCCCACAAGAAAAAAACTCCAAAGGGCCATAGCTGAAGAGCAATGAAGGAACAAATGGCAGGCCAATTCATCATCGAGCATACACATGGAGCACCTGTTTGGAGTAATAAGACCCCTAGCAATCAAATTATCCATCGTGGGAGCCTAGTTCCACCAAATCAGCCACAAAGAGAAGGCCACTCTGGACGGGATAATGGTGTTCCAAAGAAAACTGCTAGGGCAAGATGCTGGCTCAAAAACACACAGCATCGCATACATAGACTTGACTGAGAAATCGTTCTCCACATCAAGAGTCCAAATGCTCTCATCCTGGATGTCCCTGTTACCCAAGTCGCACTTTTCAAGGAGGTCCAATAGCCATCCCATCTCCTCAATTTCCCAATCATTCTAATTTCTCCTTAGATGAATATTCCAAGAGCACCATACTCTCGTCCTAATCATATGATCACTCACTGACCCCCTCTGGTGGGAAACAATATTGTAACAGGACGGGAATAAACTGCATAAAGGTTGAGAGGAGCACCAAGAGTCGTGCCAGAAGGAAACATACTCACCATTGTCTAATCCTGATGTAGCGGAGGAAAGAATCCATGCCCTCGAAGATACCTCTCCAAACCCCGCAACCATGAGGACAAGAAGGGGGGGAACTGCTCCAACCATACTGCTCCTCACTAAATTTTGCCGCTATAACTTTCCTCCAAAGAGCGTTCCGCTCTACACCAAACCCCCACAACCATTTATTCAACAGAGCTCTATTCATCTTCTGGATAGACCGAATCCCTAAACCTCCTTGCTCCAAAGGTTTACAAACATTAGCCCACTTCACCCAGCTTATCTTCCTCTGGCCACAATCGCAGTTCCACATAAAAGACCGCTAAAGTCTTTCCAGATGATTGATAACCGACAATGGGGCTTTGAGGACTGACAAAAAATGAATAGGTAAGCTCGACAGAACACTCTTCACCATCATCAGTTAGCTACCCTTAGAGAGATATCTCCCCTTCCATGAAGATGGCCTCCTACTCGCCCTTTCAATCACCGGGTTCCAGACTGCCTTAAAAGAGAACTTAGCACCAAGTCAGAGACCAAGATAAGTGATAGGGAGTGGGACAATCGGACAACCAAGGGCCAAAGCAAACTCCATGACATTAGTAATATCACCCACCGGACTCAAAGACAATTTGCTGAGATTAACTTTTAACCCCGAGATCCCCTCAAACAACAAAAGAATACCCCTGAAATTTCTCACGAATTCCAAGTCCCCTTTCAGCATAAATAGAGAGTCATTTGCAAATTGAACAAATGGAACCGTGGAACCCTCCACTGAATGCAAAAGCCCCTCCAACAAACCAACAAATTCAGCTCTTGAAACCTTGCTACCAAGGAGATTGACTACCATGATAAACAAATAGGGGGATAATGGATCACCTTGCTAAAGGCCTCTACTGCTCTTAAAGAAACCTTTTGGACACCCGTTCACCAGAATAGAGAAAGGAGAAAATACGCAAATGTTGATCCAGTTCCTCCATTTGATGCCAAACCCCATCTTCAAAAGAACCTAATCCAAAACCCCCCCAATTAACATGATCGTACACATTTTCCATATCAATTTTGTAAACTACCCAATCTGCCCTCCTTCAAAGCTGTGTCAATACATTCATTAGCAATGAGCGTGCAATCAGCAAAATGTCTTCTTGGAATGAAAGCATTTTGAGAGTCAGAAATCACCGAAGCAAGCATGTCCTTAAGCCGAATAACAAGAGTCTTGGCCAAAAGCTTATGAAGGCACCCCACAAGGCTAATGGGACGATAATCCTGAATCCCTATCAGACCTCTCTTCTTGGGGATAAGTGAGAAAAAAGTCGCACTCAAACCTCTACACCATTTATCCCCAGAATGAAACTCCGTAAAAACATCCATAACCTCCCTACCCACAACATCCCAACATATTTTGAGAAATTTGATAGGAAAACCATCAGGCCCATTAGCCTTATCATCCTCCATACTATTCAAAGCACCGATGACTTCTTCAGAGAAAGGTCTCTCAAGCCTCCTCTTTTGATCTTCACTAATCACATCAAAGTCCACTCCATGCAAAATAGGTCGACAAGGCATTGGCTCGGTATAGAGATTCACAAAGTAATGTTCAATGTGATCCCGAATAATCCCTTAGTTCTTTGTCCAAACTCCGTTTATCCTCAAATTAGTGATGGAATTAGAGGATAATCTCTCATTTGCCATCTTAGGGAAGAATTTCGTGTTACGATCACCTTCCTTGAGCTAGGATGCTCTGGATTTCTGCCTCCAAGATATTTTTTCCATTCGCATCAATCTATGATATTCTTCCACCACTTCCTTCTTCCTACACACCTCGGTTTCCGAAAGATGCCCCTCCATATAATTCTTATTCAACAAATCTAAAGTGTGAAGGCAAGTATTTTTACGAGTAGTGAGATCACCAAACACCTCATTTTTCCATGTCAATATCTTGCCTTTGAGAATCTTCAGTTTTTTACCGAACACAAAACTAGCAAGCCCATCCACTATAATCTCGGCCCACCACTTCTTCAAGTTATCTACAAAGCCAAGAAACTTGCGCCACATCAATTTAAGCTTAAACGGACGCGGACCCAGAGGAATAGAATTCGTCTTGAGAATGATAGGGATATGATCAGAGCCCGGATTATGTACCGCTTGTTGCACTATCAAAGGAACATGATCCATCCAATCCGTGGAAAACAGGAATCAGTCCAGGCGACTACTCGCTCTTCTCACTTGATTATTAGGCTAGGTGAATTTTGCCCCTTTAAGAGGGAGGTCAACGAAGCCTTGATCATCAATGAAGTTACTAAAACATCACATCTGAGTGGATACTCTTGAAGACCCCAACTTCTCGGAAGGACAATGCATGGCATTAAAATCCCCACCCAAACACCAAGGAACATTCCAAGAGCTCCTAACTCCCACCAACTCCTCTCCAACCCGAACAAAATCTGGTTGGTCACACGGACCATACACTCCCAAAAAAGCCCAAGAGAAACCATCCTCCTTATTCCTACAAAGAATAGAAACAGAAAACTCCCCAATCAAAGAGTCATCTACCTCCACAACCGAAGAGTTCCAGGCTACCAAAATACCCCCCGAGCGACCAAATGCAGGTTTATGCACAAACTTGAAAGGACGCCTGCCCTAGAGATCCACTTCCATCCCCCTATTTACAATCTGAAGTTTTGTTTCTTGAATAGTAAGAATATCAACCTTCTCCTTTCTAAGCAGGTCTTTAATACCCCATCGCTTCTCCTTCCTCCCCAACCCCCGAACATTCCAAGTACAAATTGTCCTCATCATGATATGGTATAGGTGAATGATGATCCCTTCTTCCCTCTCTTCTAACTCGAGGCTGCCCCCTCCCTTCATAATTAATATCTGAACGTAAGTTCTTCAGCTCTCTTGAATAACCACCTCTACCTCACCGGTTACAGACTCCTCTTAGCCTTTTCGGGCTCCAGCTTCTCCTCTTTTCTATTTCCCAGAAAAAATCAGCAATCTGTTGCTCCATCTCTTGAAGGAATATCCCATTCTTCATTTAATTTCAGCCATCTTTTTAATAACCCAGTCAGAAGACGAAGGGGCAAGAGGGGGAGGTACATCAAGAGGGGTTCAGGCTCAACCAGATAGTCCAACTCAGAAAATCCCTCTGCCCCAAGCATTAAGCCCCCATGATCTGCAGAATAATAGTCATCTGTCGAGACATCCCCCCATCTCTTTTCCGAGGTCCCATACACAGTGTCCTGATAGTACTCCTCATAATTGGTTGTGGAAGGGCACATGTCCACGCACGTCCCTTCGCCGCAATTATGAGAACCGCTACAGCCCACACCCGAAGCATCGTCTCGGCCTGACCACACTTCCTCATACTGCTCCCGATAATTCCATCCCTCATCATCTTTGTCAGACGCATCCTCCAGAAAGGTTCATTTGCATTAGGAGCAGATATGTGCTTTCTCCAAAAACCTTTTTTGCCCTTATGGTGGCACAATTATACTCATATGCTGTTACTACTGCAATCAAGAGCACCCCAAGTGTTCTTAAGGGCTAGGGAATATTCTTTGAAGCTGATGGGTTGTTAATGAGCTTTTCCTCCATTATTAAAGCTGAGGATACAATACAGTAAGTTATTTTATCAGTAAGGAGTTATAAAATCATGACAGTAGGAAGAAATATACATTTAAAAAGCTTAAAAATGAAGATATAAACATGTAAAGAAAAATGGGAGTAATTAACTCACTCAAGAGAATATTGGAATGTGGACCAATACAAGCTTGACTGACTGTATCAATTCTGTTTTCTACAAGTCAGTTAAAATTTCTTGTGATAAAGAGATAATACATATACATTTATAATTAGCCAATTATAGAAACAATGAGAATTTTACTTGTCTTCCAAGTCTTACGCTTGAACCAGACCTGCATTTGCCACTTTCCTGTTCTTTGGGTGAAACAAATGACTATCTTAATGAGTTTTGATATTTTTTAAACTACACTAAACTATTTTGATCTTTCTTCATGCTTTTGGGTTGAAAATAGGTCTTGTATGTAATTTTCTATAAAGAAAATTACTAAACACACACATGCTTATTGGCCTCGTATCCCAGGTCTTTATAAATTTTTGCTGGTAGTGGACAATGGATTTATACATTGACTGTACTATTGATATTTTAAAAATGTCATTTTTTATGCAGGAAGATGCCTTGGTAATGAGAAAAGAAATCCAGGACCTTAGAACCAATGCAAGGATCTTCCAGCTTAGCAAGTGCACTGCATGCACTTTTACTCTTGATCTCCCTGCAGTACATTTTATGTGCATGCACTCATTTCACCAGCGTTGCCTTGGCGACAACGAGAAAGAATGCCCAGAGTGTGCTCCAGAATACAGATCTGTCCTGGAAATGAAGAGAAGCCTGGAGCAGAATGCCAAAGACCAAGATAGGTTCTTCCAGCAAGTGAAGAGCTCAAAGGATGGGTTCTCTGTGATTGCTGAGTATTTCGGGAAGGGGGTCATCAGCAAAACTAGTGATGAGCCTACTCACACTTTCAGATCTGGCAGCTCTCCCTCCAGTGATTTCTGAGAAGGCTTTTTTTTTTTTTTTTTTTTCAGTTTTCTGAGAAGGCTTGTTGGGTCTTTGCTATCAACTACCCTCGTTGCCTTGTAAATCATTTCTGAATGTTGTTTGAGGATTTCATGGATGTGTGGTTGATTGAGGGACTGGGGGCCCCAATGCTTTACTGGAGGAGGTGATCCTGGATCCTATGGCTACTAGGCCCAGCACAATTGTTCCATCTGACCAAAAGAGGGGAAATAAAAAGAAACAATAGCCATTCTGTGAACATCGAAAGGATGATTTTGGAGGGTACAAGCATTCCATAGCTGGGATCTGCTGCTTCCTGAGAGAGATCATGATAAATGATAAGTTCCTTGTATTTTTTTTATTTTTTTTTCCAATCTGGTGATAAAACAAGTCTAAAGGATGATACTGTGTTCAAAACTTCATTTCTTGCTATATGCATTATGGAGGAAGTTTGTAAATATTTTTTACCATTAGTGTTGCTTAGTATTTTTTTTTTCTTGGCATATTTGTTTAATTTCTAATTGTGAAGTTCTAGCAAAAATATTTAAGCATGCAGGGACAACATGGCACACATTTTCAGCTTGCACAAGTTTATCAATATATTTGGAGTGAATATTTCTCTATTTATTGTTCATAGTGGTAGCAAACTGGCATTTAAGGTCATGGTTTTAAAACGCAATCTAATATCTGATCAGATCATCCAATCTTAATCCAACTCAATATAAGATTTGATGCAGCATACATGTAGGTGAGTGAAATGTATGCCTTGGAGATAGATATAAAATCACAAAAACAATAAAGTGTTATAACCTACATTCATACTTACACCAATCAGATGCAAAATTAGGTGGTTCTTATGTTTTAATCACTATGTATTAGAGGAATTAGGGAAAACAAAACAATAAACAATAAAACAACCTAATTAATATATTAAGAAACCCAATTGATTTATAAGAATTGGAATTGTAAAGCTATTATCCAAACAATCTAATGCTATTAAAGTGTGATAAAAGTGTTTCAAACAAGGTAGTAATGTGGGGAAAAAAAAAACTTTAGAGGTTTTGTATGGGAAAACTTAGGTATGTTAAAACAATTAATAAATTCAGAAAAATAGGCTAAAAGTGTGAGAACATACTCAAAAAAATTAGCAATCAGCCCCAAGTTCATGCCATAACTTCCTAACAAGTACTACTTATGAAGAGGAGTTCAAAGAGATTGAATCAAGAGAGATAAGACCTGTTTCTACTGCCTTAAAAGTCGTTGATGCTTCGTAGTTTGCAGTCCTTCAAATCATGATCAAAAGAATGCCTGAGATTGATGCTTTGAAGAAGAACCAAAACAGCCACAGAATTCAACAGTGTCGCCTGCCTCTGAAAACCCAAGTTGGCGTTTTAATTTGAAGGAACTTTTTGAAAGGGCTTTGCTTCTTAGGGTATCACACAGGGATGTAGAGCACCCTGGAAAAATCAAATCAGAAAAAGCTTTGACTGTATGAAGTTAGTGATTGATCTCCTCCAAGCTGGTTCAACACCTGATTCATGTCTGGCTTTGATGAAACCCCATGGAATCCCTTTTAAAACTGAAATTTTTTGTGATGTTTTGCTTGGTGATGGATCATCTAGACCCTAGAACGCTCTTAGAAGTGATGGATTAATCAAAAACTTCAAGATGAAGAGTTAGTGTTGAATCTTCTGTAAGTTGGTGATTTTCAACACACTAAAACCCTATAAAAATATTAGAATATGAAGAAGATGATGATGATAAATGACCTTTAACTCAAGGGGAAGAGAGTGGCCTCTACCACCAACGTTAAACTAGGTGGGGGTCTAGTCTCATTTCAGAGTTTTGGGTTCTCATCATTGCAAGGTAAGGAATAAAAAGGAGAACTCGTTAAATTCAAAATTCACGTAACGCATAACATTAAAACTCCAAGTCATGGGGTATAAATAACCCACCCCCATGGCTAGGTCATTACAAAAATATGGTCATTAGATACAAATAGCCCTATGGCCAACACTCATATAACCAAAATACCCTCTCTATCGAAACGAATGATATAAAAATTTCAAATAAATAACTAATGACTAAATTACCCTCAAACAATGTATCTTCCCTACAAGAAATGTATATATATATATATAAAGTAAATGCTAAAATAGCATCCCCAAACATATAGGGACCCTCTATTGGAACTAGAGTAGGGGTCCATCTCTTCTGCACCTTCTCTGGTAAGTTTGGAAAGTCCGCCTAAACCTAATGTCCTCATCAAGATTGACTTAAGCCAAGTTTGAAGTGGGGATCACAATCCATAGGGGGGGTCATCCAATCCCTTATAGGGATCAGGCTCCATGTTGAAATTGTTTTAGAACGTCCGATATTTATAAGGGATTGGTTGATCTATAGGTTATGTTATTTAAAAAAAAAAAGCAATTAAGTTCTTAACTTACATTCTTTTAATGAACGGTCTAGATTTGATCACTGTATTATATATTTTTTATTAAAAAAAAAAACAATTTTTTTAAGGGGGCATTACCCGCAAACCCTCGCCAAGGGGGGTGGGGATTAAGCCGATCAATACCGCTACCCCTTGGAACCCCTCGTTATTAATAGTGCCCCCTCCCCCCTGCGGTAGGAGAAAGGATTCAAACATGGCTAGATCAGGTTTCACC
>JAOXJP010130618.1:0-13610 GCA_025762735.1 Platanus orientalis | reverse complement strand
GGTTTGCAACCTCTGTCAAATGGGCTTGGTGGGGTAAAAGCACCAAGCCCATTTGACAGAGGTTGCAAACCTGAAGGAGAGCCACAAGAAGGAGATTAACGAGGTAAAGATGAAAAGTTAGCTTTTCATTTTCAAAAACATTATTTTTTGCAAATTCCTATGTTTGATTTTAATGTTGTTTTTTTTTATTGTTTTGCAGTTATTGAAGCAGATCCTCATTCCTAGGGATGTAGGTGGTGATGAGGGGGACACTGAGATGCCTTCTGCTAAGGTTGGAGTAGAGCTTGAGGTGCATACCGAGTTGGTGCCCAATAGCATCGTGGAGGTGGCTCCTTTGTAGGCAGATGAGATTCCGCCTAGGACTGGTTTGAGAAAGGGTGTTCCCCAATCTCATGGTGATGACACCGTCTACTTTGGTGGGGGCCGCTTCTACTCTCATGGGGAACATATGGGGAGGAAGGGGACTATGGAGCAGGTGGATAGCGACTCTGATGATTGACCCGGATAAACAAGATTTTTTTATTTTATTTATCTTTTAAGAGAGATAAACTTAGATATTTTGGTTATGTCTATGGTTTATTTTGACTTGGGATGTTTGGAGATGGATGTTTTATTTTATTTTATGGAATGGCTTGTATTTCATTTCATTCGTGGGATGTCTACATAATATACACATTTGTGTTATGTATATTAGGTAAAAAGGGGTGAGAAATATCCAAACTTAGATAAGAAAGTAAAATCCGGTCTTAATTATCTAAAAAAATAAATTTGGATTAGTTTTTAAAAATTGGACATGAATTCTTGGTTCTATTAATTAATCACATAAGCAATCATTAAAAAATCCAACAAACAATTCTTAAAGCTAGACTTCTAAGCTATTAAGTGTAGCCTAAATAACTCTAACCTGAAAATGACTACATATGCATGCTTCTTTGAGATTCTAAAAGACAAATGTACCAGTCTAAACACCTCCCTAAAAAAGATCGGATCATGGGATAATAACTGGTTTAGGTAACTCGGAATGGCCATGCTGACATAGCAGCAATTACTCAGACATTGTTCCGATCCTATGTGGTGATCCAATGTTTGTCCATTGGTGGGTAATGACCTAGATAGGGTAAAATAAAAGTGATGTATTGGTGCAATGTTGTGTCCTCGGACTCATTTTGTGCAAAGTGTAAAATAACAGAGATGTATTCATACAAGTTGTTCAAATATTAGTCATACTAACTAATTCAAGTTGTCCTAAAACTAAAGTGAACATGTTTTACATCCTATGCATGGAAATTTGAAATAAGTGTTAAAGGTGGAATGTTATCCTAACTAATTAATGGAGCGACCTAGGTCTAATCCAAAGCAAGTAGATATGTGAGAAATATAGGCATGTGAGCAATGAGTATAAAAAATGTAAAGCATTAACATAATTCAAGACATGTACATGTAGAGATTAAACAATCCCTAGTGGAGTCGCCATTCTATGGACATCGGGCTTCGGGAGGGGATTCGGATTCCCCCACCGGCCGGTGGCTTTTGGGTCCAGTGTTTAGCATGCGATGTTAGTGCATGGAGGTCGCTAACCCCTCAAGTTCTGGGGTTAGGCTTTTCTAGGAGTCGCCACCAACTCGGGCTTTTAACTGACGGAATTAGACGTCGGTCCTAGAAGAGGAGGAGTCCAGACCCATAGGTCTATGGGTTTAATTTCTTAAACTGGTTTAGGTCCTTAAGATTGAGGGTAAGTTGTTTGGATGCATTTGGGGAAGGTGTTAGGCACCCTAAATACCCGCCTTTTTAGGGAGGCTTCTCTCATTCATACATGTCTTTAAGTATGCTAAAGTTTATGCTTATGAATTATGGGGTTTGCTGTTTTTTGGATTTTTCTCAAGCTTTACACCTGAATTTTCTTCCAATGCTTGAATTTTCAATGCTTGAATTTAATTTAAGGAAAATTCAAGCATTGGTTTCGAAAAAATCCAAAAATTGTCATTTAAATTAACTTGTTTTAATTACAAGAGAACCCCTCATGTATGTGACTTTTAGAGGGATGGTGGACCCCTCCAAAATGTTCATTGACTGACTTATTAATGTTGGATTTGACCCTGACACAAAAAGGGGAGGAAAAAAAAGTATTGTGTTTTATGTGTTTCAGGTTTAACGCTTGAATTTTAACTCAACATTTGTTTATTCAACGTCAAAATTTAATTCAGGGTGAAATTCAGGCATTGGAAGCTGATTAGATCAATACTATGATGTGATCTTTTAAGGTGTTTTGGTGGGTCCCAGTGCTGTGGGACCCCTGGATTAAGTCAGAGGGTGTTTCCTAGAGTCACATTGTATGACCCTAGAGGTCATGGCCTTTATATATATGGAGATATGCTCTCCTAAAGAGGGTCACTTGGTCATCTGACACAAGCCTAATGCCTGTTTTAGGTCTGACACTTGAATGTTTAATGCCTAAATTTAATTCGGGGTAAATTCAAGCGTTAAGCGCTGGGGTCAGCAACCAGCCTTGGTTTTTAGTCCACACAAGTGGGGCCCAGAGGGGTGAAAATCTCTTGGGTCTCTGAGCTAAACCTAAGTCACATACACACTTAACTAATTTTAAAAAATCTAACTTTTAACACAGCCTTAGCTGCTAAAATCCACTCCAATGCCTGAATTTCCTTCTCAACGACTAGAATTAAATTCAGGTGTTAGGAAAGAAGAAAAGGCCCACAAAGTTGTTTAAGCATAGGATTAGATTTTAGAAGGTTGTAGTAGCCTAGGGACAGGTTTAGGGAAAATTAGGGTTCCCTGGGGTGGGTCCCAGATCTCAATGCTTTATTGTTCCTGTAATGCCTGTATTGTTCAATGCCTAAATTTTATGGAAATAAAATTCAGGCATTAGTTATTGGGAGAAAATCTAGCAACTGAATTTCTTGAATTTGAACCCCTTAGGGTTTTGAAAAAATTCCAAAATTGAGCATGATAGTAGGCAGTTGATAAGGGAAGATCATATCTAAAATTTGTCTCAAGATCATGCACACAAAAATCATACTAAAATCAACAATAAATAGGCTGAACCTAGGTTACACAGGACCTAGATTTTAAGGTATGTTTGGGGGGGCCATCTTAAGGTCTTCCACAGCTCAGAAAATCATGAAATGAAATAGGGAGGTAGGCACATATGTGGATAATAACATAGTAAAATTTAAGCCTCAACAGATCAGTATAAAAATCACAATAAATTCTACACTAAGCATATTCAAAAACTAAAGCAAATAGAGGCAGTTAAGCCTCTATTATGTAACCCGAATTGAAGCAACTTAAATAACAAGTTTGAATAGCATAACAACATGCAAATAACATATATTTGTGTGAGGGGACTAAACTAACAAAGTTCTAGGCTTACCTTGAGCCAACAACGGCTTAGGGTTTGGAATTCCAAGCTTTTCCTTCCTTTTTCTTCTTCTTCTCTTCTCTCTTTAGGGTTATTTGGTTGCCAACCCATGTGTGCATGAAATTGGTGCTATTTATAGCCTCAATTTGGGTGTGGTGGAGGGTTGGGATTGAATCTAGAAATATTTAGATGGAGGGTGAGGATTATGTTAGCTGATTTTAGGTGTAGGGCTAGGATTAGTTTAGGATGAGTGACTAGGATTAAGGGGATTTGTGCTAGGTGACATGGACAAGGGAGGGGCTGGGATATGTTTAGATTGATTAGGTGGAGGGTGGAGATAAAGGTGTGCTTGTTGGCTTGGATTGGTGAGGTAGACAAAAGGGTGGGTTTAGATGCCATTTGATAGGTTATAAATGGTTACAAATATCAAGGGAGGGCATCGAGATACCATTTGGGGGGACACAGAGGGCTCACTAGGGATTTGAAATTCAAGTCTTAGATCTAAGGGTGAGGGGTGAGGGTGCACTTGGGAAGATTCCCATCCAAGGGTTGGCAATTTTGATCCTAAGGTGTGAAAGCATTAAATGCCATTAATGAGCTAAGTTTAAAAAGTCTTAGCTCATTAATGTGCAATAAATGCTTTTGGGATTTTTGAATCCTCACTATGCCATCCACTTTTGTGAGCTCTCAAGCTCAGAACATGGCAAACTCAATGGTTTAAGGGTCGCGAATATTCCGATCACAACGGACCAGTCAAAAACAAATTATGATAAGGGCAAATGCATGAAATCAGGGTTTTTTGACCAGAAAAGCTCTCAAATGAATTTTGGAAGGGCAAGATGGTAAAATTTATCCTAAAAATTGTTAGGTGAGAGATGGCCCTTGGTTTAGGTGAGCCATCGCCTCTGACTATGCTGAATTATGATGTCTAAGTAGAAAATTGGGTTAAAAACCCTTTTTCAGGCAGTTAGAGAGGTTTTGACTGGAGATGCTGCTGGATTTTCTATAGATCTCTGTCATAGGTCATGTTTGGGGGATTTGAAGCTTGGGGAGTCTTAGAGCTATAGGAACTAACAGAATGACCATTGGATTCCCGGGCAGTTACTGAGGGATTTTTGAAGCAAGGTCACTTGGAGAGATAGGGTTTCTGTAGCTGCCCAAAGGCTGGTGAAATTGAGTTGTCAGACATTCTCCGATGCTTGAGTTTATGAAATGATCTTTTGAAGGCAGGGGTGATATTGAGAAAATGGGCTTGACCTTGCTGCATTCTAAGCCTGGGAGAATTTTTGAGGGCATTCTACATGTCAAATATATACGGAAAGCACTTTGCCTTGGCTAAAGCAGAAATGAAAGTTAGGAATACATGGTTTTTGTAATCTAGTGTAACTTTGATACTCTAGAGGTCCTAGATTTACTATGGGATGGCCATTGACAAACTGAATTTTTGAGTTTGGGTGAACTTCTGAGAGTCGGTTGAGCACTCAATTTTTGGTCTTGTTTGATGCTATTTTTAGAGTATTTGAGGGAATCTGAATAGATAAGTCATGCGAGAGCTCGCTTTCCTTTGATAGTTTTTTTGAAGGCTTCGTGATTTTAGAGAGATGGAAACTTATTGATCCTGATTTGGAGGTCCAGGGAACCTACTAGTTCTATATGAGTGAAATGTAGCTAAACAATTTTTTGACCCCTTGGGGAAGATTTGAGATTTCACAAAGGTTCGAGATTTCAAAATTCTTTTCTCAGACCTGAAGATTTGAAGCTAAGGTCAAGGCTGAAATATGGCAATCAACCTTTCTGGATTTAGAGATTGGATGAATCTTTGAGAGCTTTTTCAAGAGCCATTTCTTGGTTAGGGTCATCATAAGTTGAGAGATTGGCTATTGCCAGTCTCGAGTAATATCTGTTATGTGTTGAGTTTCTCAAAATTGGGAGAAGCAAGGATGCATAGGATCTAAAATTACTCCATTCAGGTGACTGGATAAGCTTCGGGGATCTTTTGAGGGTCTAGGGGTAATATGGTGATATGGTAATTTTTTGCCTAAGGGTAAAAAATTGTGAAAATGAGGATTCTTCACCTGTGATGCTTCATGACAAGAAGGCTTATATAGGCGAGAGAAATTTAGTGATCTGAGTAGTAGATAATGAGTTCTGGGCTTTTGAAGGAAAAATGGCAAAATGATAATTTTTCCACCTGTGATGCTTTGCTGAGGGAAGACTTATAGAGGTGGAAAAAATTATAGATAACATGGATAGAGCTCTTAAATGAACATCCTCAAAGTCCTGTTGATGCTTTAGTGAAGGATTAGGGTATGAACTGAAATGGTGTATTTGGACTATAATGAATGAGGTGCTTTGACTGATTCGCTTGCAACTGAAATATCCAGAAAGACTCCTCAAGGAATGCCTATCCTCCTAGAGTCTAGGTTTGCTCTTTCTAAACCAAGGGTGCTAGAGTCTTGATGCCTAAATGTGGTTATGCTGTCCTTATTCTATCAACTGATCTGAGTCAAAATTTGGGTGCTGACACTCATGTAAGGAATCCAAAGGCATCCAAGAAACATGTAAACATTATGGAAAATCTATAAGAGACATTTTATCAAACATGTAGAGTGCAAGAATTAAGGAATTCAGAGAAAATCAAAGGGGAGCCCCAATCTCCATTATAAGAAACCTTCCACACCCTACAACACAAGTGAATCAAGTTCCAAAACTTCATCACATGAAATAGAGATCATTCAATCCCTTCCACAAAGCTCCATTCACAAGATCACAACTTCATAACCTAAGAGATCAAAGAATCTAATAAGGAAATTGCCAACTATTATGCTCATATCATGGGACTATGATCCATTATCAAGAAATCAACCTACTCAAGAATAAATAGAGATGAATAAACCAATACAAGCTATCAACCATCAAATTTAACATCTTAGGAGAAAAAAGTGTGCATAAAATGCATATCTACTCACTAACCATTCCCATAAAGATTAAAATCCATAAATCTTAGCCAACATAAAGTAGAAACTCTTTTCTATAAACCTAGGAAGGGAAAGTGCAACATAAAAAACATATCCACTCATCAAAGGCTCAAACCTGCTTCAATGCACAAGAGGATTCTCCTCCAAAATCCCTTTGCTTTGCCAATCTCTCATTTCTCCAATTAAGGAAGAACTCCCACACTTAGCTCCCAAATTCACCAAACTTCTCCAACTCTTTCTCTTTTGGTATAAAATGAGGTCATTACGGTTTCTTTAAGATATTTCTAGGGTTTTGGGTTGAGTTTGGGGGGTCTCACATTCCCCGAAATGAAGAAAATTTGATTTTACCCCAAAAAAAATCATAATTTAAGTCATTTGGATTGATCCTAGATCATTCCAACACAATTTATACAATTTTTTGAGACCCGAGAGTGGCTGGATCGATCCAAATAGGTTTTCCTCAATTTTTACCCTCTTACACTTAATTACTCATAACTTTCTCTACAAAACTCGTAATCGGTCTCTGTTTGTTGCATTGGAAAATATACTTAAATATATATTCAGATGTATGTGGATCATCCCATAATTCACTTGGGATTGGTATCGGTGAGCCTAGGAAATTATCATAAATCTATGGGTCTGTCAACAAAGACACCTCATCATAAAATGGGCATAACTTCTAGAAAACTCATAATTTCACACCATTTATTTTTCTAGAAAGTAGACTCCTATATATTTCCATCAAGGTATGGCATATTCCCCATTTATCTTGATAATTATATCAGTGGGTCTGTAAAGGTACCCCAAATGTAAAATTAGGATAACTTTCGAACTTGATAGGTTCGAGGCCTAACTTAGGTCTTACACTTCTAACTTGGTCTGATGGGTTTCTAAACCACTATATGGTCTATTTAAACATGTGAAAGAAAAATTTTACCCTTATTGGATAAAATTACTATTTTACCCTTAAAGCATAATACGAGGTGTTACACATATCCTAGGTTAGGTCAACAGGAGGGGAGGGAAACCCACCAAGACCCCCCTTGGAACTACCATTCTAATTATGGTTCTATGAGGGATCCTAGGAGGATTGACCCTCTAGTCTGGGTTTTGAGCCTAAGCCCCTTAGATTTTCATTGAGAGGGAGTCCTCTAAATCAGATAAAGGGACAAGGACTGAGGAGATCAGTTAGATCCAAGACATTTGAGTGGGATCATGAGAGGGACCCTATAGAGTATAGGGTTCCGAGAGGTTTGAGAGATATGAGGGATTTAAGGAGAGGCATGTCCTACCTTATGGTCAATCTATAGCAATATTTTTTATTAAATAGGGCACTTCTATTGTAGCTGACTACATTATGTGGTTTGATGACTATTGTTTGAAATATAGTCAGTGAGAGCCTAGTTATGACCATCACTAGATTTAAAGAGGGGCTTAGACTTGAGATACAAAAAGAACTCTGCCCTTACTATATCATTACTTTAGAGGAAGCCTATACACTAGCCCAAGACATGGAGAGTTATGTGAGGCTTTCTACTCTATGTTTCATAGATCCTAGGTGTAAGGATGTTAGGCTTGGAGCCTTTACTATGGATAACCATCCATACCAGGTCATACTACCTTTAGACTTTCCCTTACTCCCAATAAGGAGAAGGATGTGGCTGAGGGTTTACCTATAATAATTCCTGAATAGTATCCTAGTTAGATAGCATTCTCTGCTTATAGAAGACACTGTGCGCAAGAAAGAGCCACAAGAGGATCAGTCATTAGATAAAGTGAGAGATGATAAGCTACATGACCCTCTTGTAATGGAAATACCTAGTGATGATGAGGAAGAAGAAGAACCTCAAGAGATTGACCAAGAGGTTCAGAGAGTTCAAGAGAGAACATCTATAGAGGCCTTAGTGTTTATTTTTATAGTACTTGACCCTCACTATAATGCTGAGTAGGAGATTTATGAGGTCCAAGAGGTTCAGGAGATCCAAATGAGTGTACCTATAGAGACTCTAGTGTTTATACTTGTTGTGCATGAACCTAACCCTATCTCGGACACTTTGTTGGATCTTCCACCTGAGAAAAAACCACTTGTTCTTAGAGTACACATAGTCTTTGAGAAAGTGTTTTATACCACTAGTGTATCCAATTCCCTCGTGCCTAATTGGGACTTATCTGTTAGATATTTTTGGAAGGTACTATGGAAGATGAGGGGTACACATGTTACTTTCAATGGTTAGATACTTATCATATGATTATCATCCACCTACTAATGGGTTACTTGAGGCGATAATCAGTAGTCATGGTCCTTTACTGAACAAGCAAGTTTCATTAATATTAAGATGTCTAGTTGGAATCTATTCTATGTCATGTGAGAGTATCTTATATTGCTTAGACTTTGTTTGCATCTTTTCATCCCATAGGCCACTAGAGTTTGTATTCATTGTTGCATCTATTTGTGCATCTCATACTCATACATATTTACTGCATGAGAAGTTTAAGAACAAAATTATTTGGGTTAATGACGGGTATAATTAGTTAAGTGATTCTCGTAGGGTGCATTACGAGTCTTAGGTTATGGTTTCATTTTTGCTGAGTTCACATGCTAGAGATTTAGGGCTTTATAAAGTCATAAGACATTTTAGACGAATTTGTTGATGAAAGGGAAACATTTATCAAACCCATGGGCAAAGGTGTGGAAGAAGCTCTAATAGTCAATCTTTGAAGACCAAGACTCAAGCCAGGCTCCAACACCCGAGAAGGTAAAGGCATGCATGTTTCATAGGGTTCATGTAGTATGACCCAAGATGTGTCCCCACACATGGTTGAACACCCCAAAATGATCCTAAAAGGATATGGATCCCCTTAAGTATCACAAAATAGTGAAAACACAAAATTCACTGTTTATGATCGATCACAAACCCCATAATCAATCACAAATAGGAAAAATGGCCTCCCGATAACTAGGCCTCTTCTCCATGATTGATCATGGCATGGGTCCTAAAAGCCCCATGATCGATCACAAAGTCTATGATCGATCATGGACTGGCTTTGACTTAAAGGTGGGCCCACACCACCTACACACCCCGATCATGGACTGGCTTTGACTTAAAGGTGGGCCCACACCACCTACACACCCCTAGCATATTTTGGAGGTCACAAAAATTTGACCCCTTGATCGATCATGGCTGAGTGTTTTGGAAGTTTGTTAAAACTTAATTTTAAATTAATGGCTATTTTCTCTTGCCTGTTTGAAAAGATTCTAATCCAAGAATTGTGAGCATTTTCTGTCCTCTATAAAAGGAAAAGTTTTCCTTTAGGGAAAGACACATCTTCAAACATTCAAGAGAGTGTTATTTGCTAAAAAGAGCTTTCAAGGGTGAAAACCCCTCTTCCTCCATTGCTTGAGCTCCAAGTTTGAAAGTTCTTTAATAAAATCTCTCTTGGTTCCCTCTTAGCTTAACTTGGCTAGCATCTATTTGAGAGGTGTGGTTTGGATTATCCATTATGGAAACCCCTTGTGGTTGGCCTAACTCAAGAAGCTTTAGTGTCATAGCTTGAAGAAGAAGTGGGTGCATAAGGCAAACCAGCTCAACAAGGAGCACTCCCACATGTAGTAAGAATAAAAATATCAACCAACTTAGTGGTAATATTTTCTATTCAATTTTCATTCATTTGTATATTCATTCATCCTTTATTGCTATGCTTCCACTAGAGACACCGGAAGCTTTATTACCTCCACTGGAGACATTGAAAGTAGTGCACACTTGTCGAAGACACCGAGTGTTGTTGAGTAGCTTGCTTGTGAGAAAGTAGTTAGGTTCTGTATGTTGACCTAGGTTGTATGTGACAATCTAAATAAAATATACCTAAGCTCGGTAGTGAGCTTTAGAAGAGTGGATATAAGCCTTAGTGTCGAACCACTATAAATCTTGTGTTGTGGATTGAGTGTGTGATTGATTGTCTCTCACTATTTGTGTTTATATCTCTTATTACTCACTATGTGTTTGTTTAAATGCTTCAATAAACACCTTTTGTACACACACACTTGAACTCATTTTAAGAAGATTAAAAGCAATCCGAACATTGGCAAGAAAGGGTGGAATAATTTTGACATCCTATTCACCCCCTCTAGGATAACTTATAAACATTTTAATTGGTATCAAAACCTAGGTTACTCATATAGGGCTTAACAACCCGAGTAAGATCCTAATAAAAATCCTAGATGGCTAGAGAAGATAGTGGTATGTCTAGTAGCATAGTTGTATTCCTCAATGGAAGTGACTATGGCTTTTGAAGGAATTTAAGGGATTACTCCAAAAACAGAAGCTAAGAGGTTTAGCAGAAGCTCACAGGTTCAACTTTAGGGCCTTGAATGTCATAACAAGTAGTTTGACCCCCAATGAGTTTAGGAGGATAATTTATCTAAAATCGATAAAAGAAGAGTGGAAGCTTCTCTCAGCACTCCATGAGGGTATAAGTACCATAAAGATGTTCAAGCTTCAAATGTACACATCACAACTTGAAGCACTTAGGATAGAGGATGACAAAGAAATTTCTTAATTCAATGCCAAGCTATCCAACATGGTAAACATCATAAGGAATCTAGGTGAGGATATTTTAGAATCCAAAGTGGTCTATAAGGTACTTAGGTCACTCCCTAAAAGGTTTAAACCTAAAGTGATAGCCATAGAGAAAAGCAAAGACCTAGAGACCATGAAACTAGAGGAGTTGATTAGCTCACTCCAAACGTTTGAAGTGACAATCAAAGAACCTACCAAGAAGAAGGAAATTACTCTCAAGGTAGAAGAACCAACTAAATCCAATGAAGATTTAGATGATGACTTAGCTCTAGTAGCTAAGAGGTTTAAGAAGTTCTTTAGGAGGAATTTAAGGGATTACTCCAAAAACAAACAAATGAGGAGATCCCTTCCCAAATATAGGAAAAAGAAGGACTTCTTAAAAGAGTATCCCATCTGCTATGTGTGCAAAGGGAGATGACATATTGCCGAGAATTATAGCAATAAGAAGAACAAGTTCAAGCCAAAGGGCAAGGTCATGAGTTAAGTAGTGATGGCTCACTCATCTAAGAGTTGGAAGACCAAGTCAAAGCCTTAAATGTGATAAACAAATCTCTCAACTTGACTTGTGCTCAACTCACAAGGTAGTCCCTTGATTATCTTTAACAAATCAAGGAGCTTGAAGATGACAAGAGGAAGAACATCTCAATGTTTGCCTAAGGGAATAGGAAGTTTAAGAGGATTCTCAACATGGACAAAGAGTATGGGGACAAGATCGGACTTGGTTACAACTTTGAGGAAAATGTCTCTTCCTCTACTCAAAGATCCAAGAATGACTTTGTTAAAGCCAAAGAGAGCACTCAACCCCATCCATAACCTTCCTATAAGGGAAGGGAGAAGGTGGAGCATCCAAGATCCTTTCAAAGGTCAAGTAAGGTTGAGAAGAGACCAAATGCTTCACTCAAGGGAAAACCTCCCATGAGTCAAGGAAAAGATTGGAAAAAATCCATGCAACCCCAATCTCGGTCTTTTGCCTAAGTGGTTGGAGCTAGATCATAACCCAACCAAGCATCTTCCTCTAGAGGAGCTCAAGAAATGACCAAATCTTATTCCTATGCTAAGGAGGCATGAAATAAATTTTAAGCCAACAAGGTTTCCACTTCAAGAGGATTCCAAGGGAATGTCTCTTCTTCTAGGATGACTAAGGGACAACCTAGTCAAAATAGACAACCTAGAAGAGCCCAACAACCCTTTTATTAGGAGCAATTTTGAATGAAAAAAATATAATCACACACACGTAGGAGACCCCTATTGTATTGCTTCTATTGTGGCTTAGAAGGGCACATCAACGTGGATTATAAGAAGAGGGAAAATAGCATCAAATCCCAAAGAATGCATGCCTTAAGAAAAATGAAAAATGGGAAGAATGTCAACAAAAGAAACTATTTTCAAAAAGATGAAAATAGAAACCTTTAAAGGAATAAGGATTTAGCATAACGCTAGAGTGTTAAGAGATAAGGTCCTAGACACCCCTTGAAAAAAAAGGAGTCGACAAGAAATGATGAACCAAAGTGCTTGGTCATCCAAACTGCACTAAGAGCTGGAAGCACGACAAGATTGTATCTTGATAATGGGCGTTCTTGTCGCGCCCCAAAACCCACAAGAATAGGGCCATGAATTTTGTCGCATGACATTAATACTTTTCATTTCACTTTACATTTAGTCATTCTTAACCTATATAAATTTTTCGCTTTCTTTACATTTATACACAACAGAATAATACATCAATCACTCTCTAATAATCACATAATCATAAGTCTGACCTGTATAAAATCCCATAACTCATGAACCATAATTCTGTGAATAACCCATAGACAATGCCTGATATTCCCATTCAGTTAATTCAATAGTCTGACATAATCAAATCCCTAATGTATTACATCCTTTGAAATTTAAAATTAAAATAACTAAACTGAAATAAATAGTCTTTAATCTAGATAACTGAAATAAACAAGTGTCTAGCCACTAGCTCGCTCTATCTGGAACTGTTACTCTACAATCTCCTCATCATCTGTGGTGTCAGATTTGGGTAAGTTTGACAAACTTAGCAAGAAAATAGTAAACTAAAGAAATAGTGGATCAAGTTTTAGCACAATTTTAGAAACTAAATAGATACTTTTTTATTTATAATTCAATATGTATAATAGTTCATAAATCAATCTTATACATTGTTAAACATTTAATAAAATTATAGTTTCATGTACAGAATGGAAATTAGTGATAAACATATATTTTTACATTAACAAAATGGAATGAATTAGATCATATTTCATTTCATAGCCAATACAATACAGAACAAAATATAACATATATCTGCTATCAAGCCAGAACATATAATAGTTCGCACCATTTAAACCCCATGAGAAGGGTCCAGTTCGTAGTATTTAAATCCAGCTGAGAAGGGTTATTACTAACTCCTATGTGACAAACAGTAATGATCCATAACAGTTCACACCGATTATACCCAGGTAAGAAGGGTTCCATCAATAATTCCCTTTGATGGACAAGGTAGCTTTCAAACAGTACATATCATTCTCTTGCAATTTCAGTCAAATCATATAATTCATAGAAGAAACATATAACAATTCTTTATATTGACTAATTCAAAATAACATATATAAGAACATGCTTAATTCAACTAGGCACATTCTAGAGAACAATACTTTTAAGAATCACTAATAG
>JAOXJP010130607.1:0-13611 GCA_025762735.1 Platanus orientalis | reverse complement strand
TCATTAGAGAAGTTATTCAATTACCTTTCTAATGAGACCAAGATTGTGCAAATCTGAGGTGATTAGAAAAGTTATGACCAATTATTGAAGGGGTATCAATGAAGGTCCAATAACGTCACTGACTGATAGCTTGAATATCTCCATGTTTTGGCAATTTTAGGATTAACAAATTTTGGCTTTTTACCAAGTATTAGATTTAGAAAAACTTATGTAACAAGTTTTGTGTATTAGGGTTTTAGAAGTTCATATTTTTAGAAAGTTTGACTTTAGTATTTCTTAGGAATCAAGTTTGTAATTTTTTACAAGTTTTACATTTTAGAAAGTAGATGTAGGCCTATTTAAAAGAACCCCCTCCCCTTGATTAAGACAGTGAAGATTATTAAGAAAATTTTGTGTTATTTGGGTGGTCTCCCGAAGTGTGGCCATGAGCCATGTTCTCCCCTCCAAGGGTTGACGCCATCCCCTAGGCTCCCCTTTCTCTATGTGGGTTGTAGCATATCAATGTGCATACATGAGTACCTCTCACCCTCTCTCTCTCTCTCTCTCTCTCTCTCTCATCTCTTCTGTCATCTACTACTTCTTCAATCTTCTTCCCTGATTTTCTTTATCCTCTTTTCTTCTCTCTTTAATTTCGATTTATGTTCACTGGTTTTGCTGTTTTCTTATTTAAAGTTTCATGTTGATTGATCTTTATATAATTTTCTAAATCAAAACTTATTAGATTCCCTTGAAATTTTAATTGTAAAACCCTAGTGCACATCATAAAATATCTAGAAAGTTTCAGAATTTTCTGATACATGAACAAGGGTATTTTGGTAAGTTCATGGGTTCTGTCCAAAAATTACAAAATTGCCCTTTAAGCTTGTTTTTCCTCTTTTCTTTTTCTCTTTGTTTATAAACCATTCTAACTTCTTTTATGTGATTCTATTATCTAACTCTCATAATTTTGTCGCTACTTGTGAGTGTTTAACATCTATTCTTGAGTGATTTGCTTCCGCACTTTAAATTTATTCATTCCTTGAGATTCTTAGGATATCCAACATTAATTTTGGTACATTTCCCTTATGTGTTGCATCAATATTTCCCACCCTAGTGGTGGGGGAAAATTTAGTGTATATGCAGCCACACCTTCAAAGATTCCTCCTACAATAGCTGTTACTTCCTCAGCTCCTCCTGAATCATCCTCCGACACTGGTTTTACGAAAGAGGAGATGGACTCTCTTCATGACCTTATGTCTCAGTTGAATTCTACTTTTGGAGCCTCTTTGACCTCTTTTGTGGCCTTTGCAGATGTCACAACTTATGTCTTCAGTACCTCTTCTACTACTCTTAGTCCTTCTAGGATCATTGTTTTGGGGCATCACACTACATGACTGGTATGTCTAGTCTTTTTTTTTACCCTATTGTATTTGTTTTGGTCGAGACTTGAGACAATATGCAAATTGATAATGATTCTTTATCTTCTATTACTGGCACTAAATGTGTACCCTTCACATCATCTTTATCCCTTTTATCTATGTTTCATGTTCCTATTTTAAACTTAATCATGTCACCAAAGCTTTGAATTGTAGTGTCATTTTTCCCTTCCTATTATGTCTTTTAGGACTAGGAGATGCAACAAACAATTAGTAAAGCCCATTAAGAGTAGGTGTTGTGCCTGATGGATGGATGTTCGCATGTGGCATCTCAAGTTTAGTAGACGAAGACATCAAATAGTGCTTCTTCCTCCTCCCGTTGGCTTAGTTACTTCAGTGGCATTATAGACTTAACCACATTTCTTTTCCATTGTCTCTTTTTTCCTCATTATATACTTTAATTATAACTTTAGACTTTCATTGTGAGACTTACAAGTTCGCAAAATACTGTAGATCGTCTTATCTTTCTAGTACTAGTAGAAGTAGTCCTTTTTCTCTTAATCATTCTGATGTGTGGGGCCCAACCTTTGTTACGTCTTTATTTGGCTATTGTTTTTCTGGGACTTTTGTTGATGACCACTCTCGAGTTACTTGGATATACTTGTTGCAAGCAAAGCATGAAGTTTTTTTCTTTTATTTCAGTTGTTTCATAAAATGATTGACGCCTAGTTTGACTAAAAAATCAGGATTCTTAGATTTGATAATGGTGGTGAATATATGTTTAGTGCTTTCTCTTATCTCTCATAGCACAGTATCCTTCATTAAACCATTTGTCCAATTACACCTTAACAAATGATGTTGCTGAAAGAAAGAATCATTATTTGTTAGAAATTGCTGATGATTAACTGTTCATCATGCACGTCTCCAAAGTTTTTTGGTCAGATGCTTTTCAAACTGCGGCATATCTCATGAATCGTATGTCATCTTAGGTTCTCGGATTCAAGTCCCCTCTCTCTTCTTTTTGGCCCCTTCTCTGTGTCTTCTTTGCCTCCAAAAGTCTTTGGTTGTATTTATTATATGCATATTCATAAGTTGGATCCCAAGGTTCTCAAATGTATCTCCCTTGGGAACGCTCCAAGTCTAAAGGGATACAAGTGTTATCATCCCTCCACTTAAAAGCATTTTGTCTCCATATATGTTACTTTTCTTGAGTTTATGGCCTTTTGCTTCTTTGTGTAACCTTATCTTCAAGGGGAGGTAGACCTGTAGGTAAAGAGGAGTCTTCTCTCCCTTTACTAGTTACCCTATACTTCTTTGATAGTGATGGTGGAAACAAGCCAGTGAAAGATTGTAGCCAGGGAAAAAGGAGCCAGTGATAACCTTAAAGAAGAATGATTTAGTGGTAGCTTATAAGGAGAAAGAGTGTTCAGAGGTGTATTTTTAGAAAGAAAAAAAAAATTCCCCCTAATCTTCATGTGCATGCCCAACCCATCTCTATTTCTTCAGGGTTTTTTTTCTATTTTTTCCACCACTCCTAATGATTCTTATCTTCCTATTTTTCTTAGAAAGGATACTCGTTCTTGTACCCACCATCATATTGCTAACTATGTATGCTATGATTTTATCTCACATATTTAAAGCCTTCTCCACCTCCTTGGTTTTTATTTCCATTCCATGCGGTGTCTCAAGCTCTTTCCCAATCGCAATGGAGAAAGTGGTAATATAAATTATGTATTTGTCAATCCCATTCCAAAACCATGTAAATACATGTTATATTGTTATCCTTGTATTGGTCTTACATGTATGCATTTTGTAATATTTATTGTGTAAAGAAAGTCCAAAGTCAAGTCCGGAAGAAGCTTCAAAGAAGAATATTGTAAATCCAAGAAGAAAATAAGACCAAGAGCTCAAGCTACACATGTAAAAAACTCAAAGAAGTCTCAAGCTCCAGCTCTAAGGACAATGCAACCTCAAGAGGCCAACAACAGACTACACAGTCAAAACCCAAGGTAATGTTGGTAAGTGGTGGGGGTTTTGGGTTGGACCTAAATTCATGGACTTGGAATGACTTCGAAAAAACCTACCAAAACCCTAAAGAAGGCCCCACAAAGGTTGGACCAATGATGAACCAAAATGGAAAAAATTAAACTAAATAAAAAATGTTGAAAGCCAAGATCTAAACCTTGATCGATCATGACTAAGATCATGAAAAACCAATGTGCCAAGATCTAAGCCCTAATCGATCATGACTTAGATCATGAGAAGCTAGTGGACCAAGATCGATCATGCATAGATCATGAACACTGGATTTGGAGAAAAAATAAGAAAAATGTATAAAAAAAAAAGTGCTAGAAAGTAAAAATGGCTCATAAACTTAAAACGACCATACTTTTGATCATGATGTCCCCTCGCGACCCGTAAGTACTCAAAACGATAGGATTGACAAGAACCATCTAAAAATCAGAATCAATATCAGGATCAATCATCACATTGGAGATCAATCTTGATTGTCAAATATGGAAATTTTGAGATTCACAATTTTCTCTTACGGCTCTATTTTTTACTTGGGGGTCTTTTGAGCTTGGTTTTGTTCCTCTATAAATAGGGAACGAACCGCAATGGTTCCTACAAGAAATCCATATTAAATCTATAATTATACCTTGTGTTTTTTAGCTAAATCCTATAAAAATATGTGGAAAGCATGTGAGAGCAACCTTTGGCTAGTGTCCATTAAGTTAAACCTTAGCCAAAGGTTGTAAGAGAAGCTTCCCATCCATTAATTATACTCTTTGGAAGCTAGGAGAGCTAAGCCAACGAACTATACTCTTTTCTCTCTACAAAAGGGGTTGAAATCATAGTAAGATTAGCCTACCAAGAGGCAACCCACCAAGGAAGAAGTCCTTCCATGTCATCAAAGCTTGTAGCCTTCACTGGATTCAACAAAGGCAGATTCCTATAGCACTTGTCAGAGCCAAGTGCGGATCATCGTCCATCAGAGTCACTGGGCAGAATGCATCCATCGAAGCAACTAGGAGTGTACTTACAAAGGAGTGGATTCTCTGGAACTTGTAAGTGAAATACAGGTTTATTAATTTCCTTGTAATAATTTAGGATAATTATTAATAAAAATTAAAGCAGCTTGGGGGTAAGTTTTTGAGACTAGACGTAGGCCGAGTATGCCAAACCGCTATAAATCTCTTGTGCACTTGTGGTTGTGTATTTCCTTTTACTTATCTATTATTTATGCAATTACACTCGTGGTTCATTGAGTATAAATTTTGTTAAGGAATCTATCAGTCCGCCTCCCACTGCTATAGTTCACTATAGTGTATGACGAAGTGTTGTGGACTATGATAGCATTTATAGAAAGAAATTCGAATTGATTTACCAGTTGAAAATTCTGTTGCATATTAAGTTAAATTCTAAGTAAATCAAAGTAAAATAAAATTGGACTTGACAGTTAAATAAATTTAAAAGAAGCGCATTGATCCTATTCACCCCCTCTAGACCATTTGGATAGAGGTCTCTTTAGAATTTCAAAAAGGCAACGGAAGAGGAAATAAAGGCCTTGGAAAAAAAAATACACTTGGGATGTTGTTGGCTTACCCCAAGGAAACGAGCCTATAAGGTGTTTTTTGTTAAATTGTAGATTGATGGTACAATGAAGAGGTACAAAGCTAGATTAACAACCAATGGTACAATGGAGAGGTACAAAGCCAGATTAATAGCCAAGGACTACACTTAGATGTATGGGATCGACTACCAATAGACTTTTACCCTGGTGGAAAAGATGAATTTCATACGAACATTGATCTTAGTTGCAACCAATCAAGGATGGCTTTTACTTTAGCTTGATATCAAGAATGCATTTCTTCATGGATATCTCGAGGAAGTGTACATGGAATTAACTCAAGGATTTCAGTCCTCCATCGGTAGAGAAAAAGTGTGTCCCCTTAAGAAAGCTCTATACGGCCTAGAGCAATCTCCTTAAGCATGGTTTGAGAGATTCTGTAATGTCATGCTCAAGAATGGGTAAAAACAGTGGTGATCACACTTTCTTTGTTAAACATCAAGGGGGAAATGTGACAACTCTCATTGTTTATGTGAATGACATTGTAGTCACTGGAAATGATCAATGTGAGATCCACAACTTGAAAATATTTTTGCGAAAGGATTTTGAGATCAATAATCTAGGACATCTAAGATACTTTCTTGGCATTGAAGTTACCAAATCCAATAAGGGTTTCTTTCTCTCCCAGTGCAAGTATGTTTTAAATCTCCTTCAAGATTTTGGTATGTTGGATTATAGACCTTGTAAGGCTTCTATTGATCCCAATCATTGTTTTTAAGCAAGTGAAGGTGATAGGTTTATTGATATAAGTTTATATAAGAGATTAGTAAGAAAGTTAATCTATCTGTATTTTACTAGAACCAAACACCTCCTATGTTGTTGGTGTTGTCAGTTAGTTTATGCATGCTCCCACTACAAAACATCTTGCAACAGCATACCGTATTATTCGATATTTGAAGAAAAGCCTAGGCAAGGAACTTTTATATAGTAAACAAAAATATCTCAGAGTTGAAACATTCATTGGTGTAGTTTGGAAAGGATCTGCATCAGATAGGAGGCCCACTTCTAGTTATTATACTATTTTTAGAGGTAATCTTGTTACATGGAAAAGCAAAAAACATCCCGTGGTAGCAAGATTAAGTGTAGAAGCTGAATTTCGAGCCATGACACATGGAATTTGTGAAATCCTATGGATTAGTGGTCTGTTGAGAGAATTAGGATTTAGTTCTAAACGTCCTATGAGTTTGTACTGTGACAACAAGGTCGCGATTAGTATTGTTCACAATCTAATCCATCAAAATAGAACAAAGCAAGCATATTGAGGTCGAAATTGAGCATAAACTAACTCAAGCTGATACTAGGAACCCATCCCTCCTATAATAGTGGGCAAGCTAGAAACTGAAAATCTGCACCTTTCATCATCCCTACCAGTAGATCATAGGCTCTTCTTCAGTACATCAATAAGCTGCTCACTCTCCAATGCTTTGACCTCTTCTTCATCACCGCCACCAGCCTCTCCATATGCCTCCTTGTCTTCAACGTCAATCCCTCCTCCCCAGCAACTAGTAGAATTTGAAGGGTTAGAGTTCTAGGGTTTGTAAGAAGAAGAGAAGAAGAAGGAGAAATACAAATTGGAGGGAAAATGCGTATGGACAGTTAGAGAGCTCTCACATACTACCTTTCAAATATATACGATGAGGAAATACAAGACTGCATGAGAAAGGGTACGTAATTACCAGTATATAAAGACAATAGTACCCTTACATGAATGTACTTCTACACCACAACACTCCTCCTTAAGTTAGTATGTAGATATCATGCATACCAAACTTGCCTACCATCTTAGTGAAACTAGGACCACTTAGACCTTGAGTGAAAAAATCAGATAGTTGGTTTTCTATCTTCAAAAAAGGTATACATATGCTCGGGATGAAGCTTCTTCTTGATGAAATGCTTGGGGCGAGCTGGGAATATGAGGGACCCCATAGTTAATTTCCATCACATACCATTCTAAACTTCCTTAAAAAAATAACTCCAAAATATTCACTTCCCATACAAAGAGACACCCTGACAGTAGTTTGGGCAATACTTCCTCAAATCACATCAAATTCATAAGATCTTGGACTTGTTCAAAAGCTACTAAAATAACTTTTCAAACTACACCAATTAAGCCAAGGCAATTTTTGATCTCAAAATAAGGCCTAAAGAAAAATGACAAAAAATAAAGCTTTCACTTTCCTAGAAACAATCGTAACCCCCAAAAATAACTGACAAAAAGAAAAATCCTAAAAGAAAATAAAAAGACCAAAATGACATATATAACCAAATAAACCAAAAAACCCAAAATTCCCCCACATAAAGCCATCAAATTTGAGTATGGGCTGTTTCGTATCCCTCATCATTTGGTCTCTGACCAAACCTGTCATGTGTAAGATTCTCATGTCATAACATGACTTGTCTAGAATATCCCATGTAACAAAGATTTGAGCATTACTCACGACTCAGACGGGTAGTCCCAGGTCCAAGCCCCGAAGCCAGACTAAGTCGCCAGACGCCCGACCATTGCTAGAGATAATGCTGGAGCACCCGAAATGGTTTTTGAACTCTAGAAACTCAAATCTCCACCAAAGGCAATTTAGTAGCAAATGAGCTTCCTGCTTTATCCATTAATGGATACCTCGTTCAGTCATGAATGAGCTCTACCCGCGAATGAGATTTATTCATTCGCAAAACAGCAAGTCACCAAGGGGTTCATTTGATAAAAATGTTAGACATATTAGTAATTATGTGATTTTTATTTTAGAATTAAACTGTTAATTTAAGACACAATTGATAAAAGTACCAAATATTTGAAAATTTTATAAGACTTAACAAAGCTTGTATTTACATAAATGCACTTTGTAATCTTATTATCAACTATGTATGACTTTCTTTTGATCATTGATTTCGGTCTTTTAACTCATTCTGGATGTCTGTAACACCATGTAGATGAGAGACCCACATGTTGTATTGTGACTATTGGTAGTTTTCGGCAATACTATTTGGGTTTATTTACTTAAATTGTGTGACTCTTATAATTACAAACTTACATCGGATGTCAATGCATCATATCTGCCCACCAGTGGATAGTTTATCCTGAAAATTGTCTTGTTGTATATTGTTGTTTCTGCAGTATTTTGAGTTTTGAGTGCATAATCATGTTTCTTCTAACATTTCCTGAAGTTCAATTGAATAATTCATATCTTCTTCTAATTGTACCCCGAAATTGAGCAATACCAGGCCATTTCAGTATTTCACAAAATTTCAAGCAAATTTTAAATGTTTCACTACGCCCAAAGCTTAAAAACCATTTTCCTTTGTGTATATAATATTGCATGATCACCAAGTCATCCCCCTTCTTCCTTTTATTTTTTTATTTAAAACTTTTTGAATACACAGATTGGTATGGATCAGACACTTAGAGTTTACAACCAGTAGAAAAAAGGGCAGAAAGATCAGCCTATGACACTAGCATAGAACAGTGACAATGATGAGGAGCCCATAATGCAACTCAATTGAATTTGGGGACACATGGGGTTGTAAAGGAGGTTCAATTACACCATGCGGTTATACTGTTTAGAGTTAAGAGTTATTGGCTTTGATTTTATTTGATTCCTCCTACTTTTGGGTAAAAAGGGTATCATTGGTAATTTGGGGTTTGTTTGGTACCTAAGTTAAGCCTAGTCTATTTTGATGTTATTCTGGTTTAATTTGTCTTGGAAAGTTGTGTCTAAGTTTTCAAGTTAGTTTCTAATTTTGAGTTTTAATAGTAATAAGCATCAAACTAGGACAGAGTCAATCTAGACATGTGGGACTCTATATAAAGATCTGTAATTTAGAAATTTAGTAATGAATGAATTATATTAGATCCATAAGACAGCTAGGCTCTTGTCTACATCCAGATTTTCAAAGGTGTAATGCTTTAAACCCTCAGTATGATTCCTAGGTTCAACCAGTGTAACTCTAGTTGATTCCATTTTTCTTTCTCTAATCTTCTCCGTTTTCCTCTATTTTTCTGCGGATTTCTCTATTAGAAAGCCGATAATCAGTCCTAATATTGTTAAACCTGAAAAAATCTTGATCTTGCTCCTAAATCCCTAGATTTCTATCAGCCCTATTGAATTTCAACATTTATCTTTATAAATAGATAACCAGGGATCTCTCAACTACACCTTCCCTTTTGTGTTCCAATCGGCAGTCGCAGTGTCGCAGAACCTATCCATAGCTTTCTTCCAACCCTGACCCTAAATTTCTGTACAAAAGGAAACCCTACCATTAAACCCTATTTCTAAACTTATCTGCAATCAAAACTTTCACAATTTCCCAAACACTAACCTAATATTTAAGAGAGAGGGACATCAGATCTACCCCTTTAGTTCTGCATCAAAGATGACCTCACATTTGAGGAAGGGTCATTGAATTTCACCTTGATAATTAATTTTTCTAATAATAACAAGATTCTATAAAGATAAAAGAATAATTATGAGTTAGAAAATAACATTTCTATGGACACTACCATTTCGCAAAATTTGTTCCAATTAGATGTATGATGCATCCTCATGTAGTAGAAAAATAAATAAAAGTAATAAAAAATGTCAAAGCGTTTGTCTTTAGAAATAAAGGATTCTATCTTGACTCTACCCTTTGTTGTAATTTCCTTAACTTCTATACTCAATTCAATTCAACATAGGAACTTGGGTAGGGTCATTTCATTTCCACCATGATGGATTTATGAAACTTGTTACATAACCTACCTCTGTATTCAAAGTAATTTCCAAGGAAAGCTTTAACGAAACCTAGTAGATGATAGGATGAAAATCTTAACATAAATGTCTGACTTTAACACAAAGCTGAAAACTTTGGCTGAGTAAGGAGCAACATGAGAACTTGTCCTGTGTCTTGCAGCACAGATACACACAGAGTCTTGGAGGATATTGGTAGAATTTCAGAGGCACTGTATGAGGCTGAATTATATTGAATGTTCTATGAATGTTGCAAAGACTCAGCCTAGTAGGTTGAGTCCTATTTGTATCAGTTCTAACAAAGTCAGCACTAAAACTTTTTCTTCAGTTCTTGGCAAACACTATTACTAGCATGAATACAATGTATCTAATTAGAATGTTAATATCATACATCATGATATTCGTATCAGCCCATAAAAATAACTCACAGTAGAATGATATACGATTATAAATCATTAAAAAGAACACATAACATGCCAAAGTCTTTGTAACTTAGACACTGATATGCATATTTTAATCAGTCACAAATGTAGAGTCATTTATATACCATATACTATGAGCTGTTCTACTTTTTGGATATTTTAGTGTATATAGAGAACTGAGAAAGAATGAGCTTAAATAAGATGATAATACATGAATTAATTTGAAATACAAAATGTTTTTTCACATTTGAAATAATAATCTCATTTTTAAGGGTTGGCATGTGTCTGACACATGAATACAAGATGATGTCTGGCAGTTAAATTTCACAAAAATGGTGTCCTCAATCCAAAATTCCAAAGTCACATATGAACTTTTCTTGCAGGATTCTTAGAAGCTTCCATTTAGAAGAGAAAGAGAAAAAAAAAATCTTAATGTAATCTCACAAATTGTCATAAGTATTCAAAAGTAAAGCCAGGAACCAAACCTGGCCACCTGATGTTGACCAACGAGTCCCATGCAGGCCCAAGCAGGGAGGGCAAGAACCAAGTGAAAACTCCTGCAATTCGATCTTTTCCTGCAATAAAAATATTTTTTTCAATAAACATATACTCTGTAGCTGATCATCAATACAAAATAATCTTAATCTTTAACACATTTAGACATAGAACACTTACAATAAGCCTTTGTCTCCGGTGTTTTAAGCGTTTCTGCACAAAACAATGGTTTATCAAACTAAAGTGAATAAATCAATGCTATGTTACAGAAAAATATTATTTGGTTACATATCAAGTAGAAATAGATATTCTTATTCAGCTTTTCAATGTTCACCGAACATGGTCACTGATATCACTGACATTATAAGATTCTTAGATAACCTTGTATATTAGATCAACAAGAATGGGAAATCATAAATACTTGCAAAACCATACTTCATATTGATAAAATCTGCAAAAGGATAAATGCTAATGCATGAAAAAATAAAATAAAATAATTTTCACATTTTTTAGCCATACATGACAACTTAAAAAAAAATTAGATCATTCAAGTTTCTTTTTTCTTTTCTTTTTTTTTTTTTCAACTAAAAAAATTTCAGATCAGAAAGCATATGATCAATACTATATGAAACAATCTAAAGAGAACATTTTAGTGAAACTAGCATTGTGATGAAAGTTTACATCATATTCCTTATTTTCTCTAAATTTTTACATCAATGTTTGCACAATGCATTATAACATGCATAGAAGTAAATAATTGTCAGCTTATATGTAACAGCCAATATCAAATGGCACAGCTTTTGCCTTATATTTTTTCGAATTAAAATATGTCATAACCACTAAGTTGGCTTTGAAAGGAGTTAGCAACATTATAATAGAAAGAGAAATGTTTCAAATAGGGAAAACTGGAATAAAACAAAAAGAGAGCTATAAAGAAGTAAAAAAGAAGAAAATCATTATATTAGAGATGTTAAATAGACCACAATAAAAATTACAACAGCATCTATTCATTTATAACAGTAACATCCAAGGATTTGATCATTGTAAAATGTTATACAGCATTATAAAAAAGCATGACCAAAATTCCAAGAATAAGAAACAGTGCCAAGAATAACAATTTAATAAGGGTTATGATTGACTTAATTCAACCATTGCAGCAACAGCTCATGTTACCTGGGATAAGAGGTTCCCAACAAGAAATTGATTCCAGAATGAAAGCTAACTATTTATGCAAAACTCCACACATTCTTAAAGTATAACATGTATTAGTATTTCAGCTTAAAAAAAAAAATTATCACATCATTAGAACGAAGAGGATCAGAATATCAAATCCCTCCAAGTATTCATTAAAAGATAAGGTGACAAAGAAATAAGTTCAATAACAACCCCTCAAAATTCATTTTATTGTATTTCTTTGTAATATGGTAAGCCAATGCTTGATGTACTACAAATACCAACTAATTCATCACTATCATCAGCAAACAGTAACTAAATAGAAGTTACCATTATCAACCATGTAAAAGTTAGATGAATAAACTGAATTTGTAATCATAAACATGAGAAGAAAAAACTAATAGGATGGATGCATACACTTATATATGTGAATAATATGAAAGAATACCTTTCAGACATACATGGTGAGCTAAGGTGATTAAACTAAAAAACAAAATAAAATTGAATAATGAAAAGTCATGTAATTGAACCAAGAGTATAGTATGTTCACCTCAACAATAGATGAAAACCTTTTTGATAGCTTCGGGTTGATGAAATTGGACCAAACTTCCATTAAAAGCTTGTTCAGCCACTCACAGTGCTCTAATGGCGTTAGTGGCTGTAAAATAAATAATCTTCATGCAACTGAAATAAAACAAAACTGCTAGTGATCTACAAGTTTAAGGAGAAAAAAGAAAGGTACCGATGTGTTCAATATGACTTGCTTCCATTTTCTGTTCAAGTCTTCTACTAAAATCTGGCGTTGATACCTCCCATACTGCATATAAAAAGATTAACATCTCAAGTTTTGTGCCCTGTTACTAAATCTCCATTGTTCTCTCTTTCCAAACCTTAAATTTGGAGAAAAGATCAAAAGAGAAAATAACGACTGATCTACATAACATATACTTTAACATCTGAAGACTTAGAAAAAGAATAAACGTGGTCATGCCCACTGTGTTGTTGATGTTTACTGGTCTAACTACAACCCTTACATGTACCTGTGTTCGTACATAGATTCCAACACACTGCTTTTTTCAAGATTAAATAATCAATTCATCGATTAATTTGTCAGCATTTGCAAATGCCCACTTATCTAAGTTGGTAAGGGCCTGTATAGTAGAGTGGTAGATGAAGTTCGAGTTATTCATTTTGTTAAAACAGGCTTATGTGGTTCCAACACCAAATTTTGGGCTTGTGCCCTGTACTGCAAGCACAAAGTTACAGGTGATCCCATCTTATTGACCCAAAAGCACAGAAAAAAGCATGGAAAACCACATATCTCTTTAAAATCAGCAGCAGAAGAATGAACTAAGCAATATTGAAGAACAGAAACAGATCATTATAAACAAAAGCATAAACAAGTATTTAAAATCCAAACAACCATTGGACTGCCAAAACAACCAAATTCACAATACCCATTCATACTAAAAACAAAAATAATTATAATTATAAATAAATAAAAAAGACACAACATAAACTACAAAATCCCACAACTTAAACACTCCCAACTTAAGTTTTCCCCCCGGAAACCAAAATACCCAGAATTCTAAAATAAGGTAAGTTAAATAAATTCACCAAAAAAAAAAAAAAAAACCACACCTGAATAGTTGCCCACGCAGTGACGGCAATTGGAACCCAATTCGAGGATGGCAGGATCCATCGTTCAAAAGCCCAACCGAGGAGCATCAAGAAAATCAAATAGGGAAACTGATGCCCATCTCCCCTTAAATGATTCAAGAACTCTACAGACTCTTTTAAATAACGATCTCTCC
>JAOXJP010130596.1:0-13611 GCA_025762735.1 Platanus orientalis | reverse complement strand
GCTTTTTACCCTTCTTGTGTGTAACTCACAAAACTGCTTGTGAGTTTTGTTCTACATCAGTCTCCCCCACTTGGAAACAACTCGACCTCGAGTTAGGTTCTGGATAACTTGGTTCATCAGGCGGGTGGTACTCGAACACGTCAACCACATTGAAAGTAGGGGAAATAGCCATATCATCTGAAAGATCAATATATAAGAATTATTATTAATCTTCCTGACAATCTGGTAAGGACCATACTTCTTATCCTTTAGCTTATTGTAAGTGCCTACAAGAAACCTCCCCTTTCGCAGATAGACCATCACCAAATCTCATTCATTGAAAATATTCTCCCACCTCTTCTTATCAGCTGCTTCTTTATATTTGGCATTAGACTCTTCAAGTTGCTTCTGCACCTCCTCTTGTATGGCTTGAATCCTATCTATCATATTTTCAATTGCAATACTCATTTCAGGAAGCTTAGGTAGTGGTACTAAATCTATTGTATGCTTTGGTGGACAACAGTAAATAATGGAGAAAGGTGATTTTCCTATCGACCTATCCTCCAAACTGTTAAAAGTGAACTCTGCCTGTACTAGTGTTAAGTCCCATTGCTTCGGTTTTCCACTATAAATACAACGAATAAGATTACCTAAGGTCCGGTTCACCACCTTAGTCTGACCATCAGTCTGTGGATGACTTGTGCTACAATAATTTAGAGATGTGCCAAACCACTTCCACAAAGTCTTCCAAAAATGGGAAAGAAACTTAGTGTCACAGTCTGATATGATGGACTGAGGCACTCCATGTAAACGGACAATCTCCTTAATGAACAAATTGGCTACATGCATAACATCTGAAGTCTTCTTGCAAGGAATGAAGTGTGCCATTTTTGAATACTTGTCAACTACCACAAAGATAGAGTCCATACATTGCTGAGTCCGTGGAAAACCCAATACAATATCCATAGACAGATCCACCCAAGGCAACATTGGAATTGGTAAAGGTTGGTATAGGCTTGTATTTTGAGACTGACCTTTTACCATTTAACAAATTGGGCACTTTCGAACATGATTGCCCACATCCCTCTTCAACTTAGACCAATAATACCACTCTTCAACCAAGGCTATTGTCTTGTCTTGTCCTAGATGTCCACCTAAATCACCACCATGCAACTCATAGATTATCTACTCCCTTAGTAAACTTCTTGGGATGCATAACTAATTACCATGAAACAAGTATCCATCTTGAACCAGCATGCCTTCTACTAACCTTCCATTCTAGCACTCTGTCCAAATACTCCCAAAGTTGTCATCTTCTTTATACAACTCTTTCAAGCAGTCAAAACCAATAACATCAATCTGTAATGTTACTAACAAGGACGCACGTCGACTCAACGCATCGGCGACCTTATTCTGCTGGCCTGACTTGTGCTTCAGTGAGAAGGAGAACTTTTTAATGTAGGAAACCCATTAGACATGCATTCGGTTAAGGCTATTCTAACTGTTAATGAATTTTAATGCTCGGTGGTCAATGAATAATACAAACTCACATTGAATCAAGTAATGCTCCCAATGTTTAAGGCCTGGAAGACTGCATAAAACTCCAATTCATATGTCGACCACTTCTTGCATACCTCACTAAGCTTCTCACTGTAGAATGCCATTGGGTGACCCTCTTGTGATAGCATGGCACCTACCCCCACAATGGAAGCATCACACTCTATCTAGAAGAGCTTCTTAAAGCTCAGCAATGTTAAGACTGGTGCAATGGACAACTTCTCCTTAATCAAAGAAAAACTTTGATTTGTTTCTTCTCCCCACTGAAACTTCCCTTTCTTCATGCATTCAGTGATGGGTGTGACAATACTACTGGAATTCCTAACAAACATCCTATAGAAGGTTGTTAAGCCATGGAAGCAATGAACTTTACTTACTATTTTAGGAGTTGGCCATTCATGAATTGCTCCCACCTTCTCTTCATCAACTCGAATGCCATTAACACTCACTACAAACCCTAGAAACAATAAATTGTCGGTCGTAAAATTACACTTTTTTAGATTGAGATACGGTTTATTTTTCTGTAATACTGTTAGAACCTCCCTTAAGTGTGTCATATGTTCAACCTCAGTCTAACTATATATTATGATGTCATCAAAGTAAACAATGACAAATTTGACAATGAAGGGTTTTAATACCTGGTTCATCAGCCTTATGAAGGTACTCGGAGCATTGGATCATCTGAAAGGCATCACCAACCACTCATATAGACCCTCTTTTATTTTGAATGCAATCTTCCATTCATCCCCAAGCCTCACACAAATCTAGTGGTACCTACTCTGCAGATCTAACTTTGAAAAATCTTCGATCCATTCAACATATCTAACATGTCTTTCAGCCACGGCTTGGAAAACCTGTATTTGATTGTTATTTTGTTGATGGCTCATCTATCCACACATATGGGCCAACTACCATCTTTCTTTGGAGTTAATAGAGCAGGTACAACACAAGGACTCATGTTCTCCTGAATCAACCCCTTTAGCATAAGATCATCCACATACTCCTACCAAATTTGACTTTCATTTGGACTCATTCGGTAGTGTGGGAGATTAGGCAGGTTAAAATCTGGTACCAAGTTAATATGGTGTTGTATGTCTAGCATTGGAGGTAAACCATGAAGTAATTCTTCTTGAGTGAGCTCTTCAAACTCATCAAACATTGGTCGCAATTTCTCTGGAATCGCAACAAGTTCTGCTTGTACCATTCCTTGCATGACTAATACATGAATCGCCCATGTATCATCCACCTTTACTCTAAAGTCTTTGTTTCC
Source organism: Platanus orientalis (assembly GCA_025762735.1). Lineage (NCBI taxonomy): Eukaryota > Viridiplantae > Streptophyta > Magnoliopsida > Proteales > Platanaceae > Platanus > Platanus orientalis. Next base: position 10,805 of record JAOXJP010130596.1, on the reverse strand, counting down.
AGAAATGAGAAAAGACTTCCCCTCCACTTTCGAAGCTTCAGGTGAATCATTTCTCTTAAGAGGAACTAGAGTAATTTTCAATCCCCCTTTGTTGAATATATAAACATTGTCTCGACCCCTATGCATGACATCAACATCAGATTGTCATGGCCTCCCTAGGATCATATGGCAGTCATCCATCTCCACCACATCGCACACAATCTCATCAAGATAAGTTTTGTCAATGGAGAAAGAGAAATGACAAGTACGTGTTACCTTTTATTCGATGTCCTTCTTGATCCACCCAATACTATACGACAAGGAGTGCTTCTCTGTCTTTAGGCTAAGTTTCGAAACCTTGGCTTGAAACACAATATTCTTAGTGCTGCCATTATCAATGATGACATCACAAACCTTCTGATTGACAGTGCATCTAGTCTTAAAAATACTATGCCTCTATGGGTGCCCCTCTCACTTTGGTGCTAACAATAATCTCCTTACCATAAGAGAGTGTGAAAAGAGATCTCTATCATCTGGTTCAGTCGCACCATGATCATCATCCTCTACTTCGTTATCCTCTGCTTGTTCTTCCTCATCAACCTCGTCGCCCTTCACTAGGTTTGTCGTTCTCCTTCATGGACATTGGTTCAAACGATGCCCAGGCACTCCACATCGATAACACTTGTCAACTGTGGGTCACACATAAGGATTAGGATTCCGGTCTATGTTTTCTGTCGGTCCACTACAGTTGCTCACTTCTTGATTCATAGCAACTGGTGGTGGTGAAGTCACATCCTGCTTTCCCTTATTCACCACAATGCACAAAGATTTGAGGGAACCTCTATTTGGCACCTGATTCCTTATATGGGTTCGATCTAGTTGTACTTCTGCTCTTGTTGCCGAGTTAATAGCCTCTGTAATATAAAATATGGCTTGTAAGGATACTCGATCCTGGATGGCCACATGTAATCCTCTAATAAACTGTACAACTTGTTGTGCCTTAGTTTCTAACAACTCATTGCTTGCTTGGAGTCGTTGGAATTCCTCCGTATATGCTACCACGGTTCAACTTCCCTGCCTACAGTTCTAATATTGTTGGAAAAGTGTCTGCTCATAGTCTGGTCGTAAAAACCTAGCCCGTAGCATACGCTTCATCTTCAACCAAGATCGCACCAGCACTTTTCCTTGTCTTGTGCCATTAAGCTGAGTCTACTCCCACCAGGCAGATGCCTCCCAGTTAACTGATAGGCTACTAGTTTGACCTTTTTCTTTTCCTGAACCTCCATGTAATTAAAGAACCTCTCCATACCGGCTTGCCAATCAAGGAAATCTTTGATGTGAAAATTATCATCAAAACTGGGTAGGTCCATCTTCATCTGATATTTGCCTTGATCCCCTCAACCCCTATATCCCCTGATGCCTTGGCCTCCACGGCCACCATGACCTCTAAATCCTTGGTCTCTTCATCCATGATTATCTCCTTCGGCATACTCTTCTTCGTCACTGGACAGTTCTTCATAGATTCGTTTGCCTATTTTGTTGATTTGGAATACGATCATGATAAGCTTAATGACCGCCGTGATTCCTGTCGTCTCCACAAAGTTGAGTAACTTCCAACGTCAACCTAGTGATTGTTGTCTGCAAATCACGTAATACTTGCTGGTTGTCATGCTAGAAATTTTCAAAGTCGGCTCTTGAAAGAGTCACTCCCTCACGACCACCATCACCAGAGAGGTTGCCATCATTTTGTGAGTTAGCCATTAAACCCAGGCTTACTAACTAGGCTCTGATACCAACTGACATAATAGAATAGCAAGGAGAATAACATGTCATTCTCCTTTGTTGGGAAAAAACCCTAAACTTCACTAAGGAAGAGAAACTCACTCTAAAACTTTTATTAATTAAGAAAATTGAATTGCCTTAATGGCTACATGCTTTAAATAGATAAAAAAAAACCTAATTCATGTTAGGCACGAAATTAGGCTAATTTGGTAAATTTTACCAAAAATAGAAAAATCAAGATACTAACAAAATCAAATACTACTATCACTAAGAAACATCCCAGAACAAATGAGACCTTATTCTGACTTCTAAATAGAAAGTTATAGCAAAAAGGAAAATTACTTAAAATAGCAAAAACGCTGATTAGGGGGCCTTAACGAAGGAATTTATGCGAAAAGTGGCAGTTTCGCTATGAGTTTTGATCCTTGTAAAATTTCCCTTAAGCTCACTAAATTTCACTCAATTCCGTAGTCAAGGCTCATGATTTCTACTAGTGTTTTTTTGCCCTTCTTGTGTGTAAACTTCTGTCGGTCCCTCTGCTCAAGGAAAGCTTGTGTTGTCTATTCTACATCATTTTAACTTATAAACTTTTGAAATTTTAATTTCTAATGTTACTTATCAAAGAAAGTGGGATATACGTGAAAGTTAGTGGTGGCAATGGGCAGCCTAGCGTTAGGTTCTCGCTTCGGGGAAAATTCAAGGCCTAATAAAAAAATGGGGCTCAGTTGACATTGGGTAATTTCAGCCAGCTCGACTAAGTTATAAAAATGTATTGTACTATCAGAATCTAGGGAGTGACTTGGGCCCGGGGCTATAAGAACCATACATATGTCTAGGGCCCAATAGTATGTCACACAAGGCTGCCCACAGCTCTAAGTCGGCTCGAACCTAGACCGGCTCAGCCCAGCCAAGCATCAAAATTGACCCAAAAAATATTAGCCCAAGATTAGGCCCAATAGACTCTAGCCCAAGACTTTTTAAATAGAAATATAGATTTTAAATTTTAAAATTTATTTAGTTTTTATTTTTATTTTTATAATGACCATATATTTCAGGTTGCACCATGTTTGGGCCTTGATTTTTGTGTTTTTCTAGGCTCAGGCTCGGCCCTAACCCATATTATATATTGGCAGGCCCTTCCCCACGCCTACTAAGGTCCAGCCCAAACCCATCCCTTGCACACTCCTAATTTCACGTGTTTCATATTAAGGGGATCACGACCTGGGCCTACAACTAGTTCCACCTAAAAGATTGCATACACCAAAAATCATCGTAATCAAAATGATTATTAGCATGATCTATGAATAAATATTTGGAGCTTTATGAAGCTATACCATAGTTTTGAGAACTGGACCGGCCATCAAACTGGTAAGGTGAACGGTTCAGGTCCAATCGAGTTCGACCATTGGTTTACATGGTCTAACCATGGTTCACTTCACATAAGTAAAATGTAATAAAATACCACTCAAAAAAAAAAACCATAATGCATTAGAAGGCTTATGACCAGGTTTTTAATTTTTAGACATACCAACAAATGTAATAAAATACGAAAAAATAAGAACAATTCATGGAAAGTGGAATCCTAATTTGGAAAGGTACATTTCTAATTTTTTTCTTCTTAATTTGCTTAAAAAATAAAAACTGGTTGGTTATATTAGAACTAGTGTCGTAAAAAACCGGTTAGTTTTCAATGGTTTTGCCGGTTTTATGCTGATTTTGGGAAATTACGGTTTTGAGCTTCTACTACACCATTTAGGATACTAACTCAGGTTCAACCGGGTTGGACTGTTCGATCCGGTCCATTTTTTAAAACTATGAGCTATACTGTAATATTTTTTACCATTCAAATTAATGAAAACAAAATACATGGTAATCATCTTTGCAACTTGACTTTTGTTTAGTAACTCTTAGGTGGGGTCAATCCAAATGTGTGTCTAGATCCTCTTCATCATGAGACAAATACCAAGTTATAAAGGCCCGAAATCATATACTTCCAATAATAAATATCATAATATATATCATTTTATGGCTACCCACTTGCTAGTTGTCAGCACCCAAATTTTGACTTGGGTTAATTAATGAGGCCAAACAAGTTCATCACATCATAATGTAGGATCTGACTCTAGGCTACCCTGATTTAGGAAAAATAGGCCAAAGCCCTATCATTCCCAGAACCCTAGACATTAAGACGAGACCTGGACTCTAGGTGGTTAGATATCCCCTGTGGACACTCCGATCACGAAAGTTAATGTCAACCTCAAGCCATATGTAAAACCCGACTCAAAACCAATCAAATTCATCTTTTAGCCAAACCCTAATTTTCCAAGAAGAACCAACAGGACTACGAGGGTCCAAATCCCAGTCTATCAATCTCATCCTCTTCGGGATTCTCCTGTCTTCATAAGCCTTCTCACAGTGAAGCACCACGGATAGAAAAATTACTATTTACCCTCATATTCTCAAAATATATCATTTTCATTAGACCCTCTACTAGTCCCCGGTGTAATGCCCCTCTTTTTTTATGAAAGGGTAAAATTATAAATGTATCCTTATAAGGGTAAAATATTTATTTCTCATATTCTAGACAAACCTTAGGTTGGTTTATAAACCCTTAGACCAAGTTAGAAGTGCAGAACCTAAGTTCAGCCTTGAATTTATTGATTTTGAAAACTACCCCAAGTGTGTTTTAGGATACCTTCACATGAAAATTTGTGTAAACTCTTAGATAATTGGGAGCTAGGACATATATGTTTAGAAATATCTAGGAGTCTACTTTTCAGCAAAACAAACGGTGTGCATTTATGAGTTTCCTAGAAGAAGTATTGCCCATTTTCCCATAAGGTGTCTTTGTTGACAAGACCACAAATTTGATGTAACTTCTTGAGCCCACTGACACAAATTCCAAGTGAATTACAAAGTTATCCATACCTTGTTGAAAAGGTCTTGAAGTATATTTTTCAACCTAATAAATGGTTCACAAAAATGAACTTTCTAGAGAAATTTATGGTTATTTTAGTGTAAAGGGATAAAACCTAGAAAATAGGGATCTCGATGGATCCAAACTTATCGGATCAATTTGATGCCCCTTTGGATTGATCCAACACCCTTCAGATCAATCCGAATTGACCCAATTTGCATTTTTTTCAAAGCCTATTCGACTTTTCTTCATTTTGGGGGAGTGTGAGACCCGCAACTTGACCCAAAAACATAGAAATATATAAATGAAACCCTTATAATGCATCATTTAGGTCTTTAGACCCACTTAGAACAAAAAGGGATAAGGATTAGAGAGTTTTGGAGAAGAAGGTTGGAGTTTTTTCTCAATTGGGTAAGTTCCACTTCTAATCATGAAAATTCTTTTAGATTAGCTTGTTTTTTCTACTAGAACTAGTTTCATTCTTTTAATGTTAGAACTATGTCTATTTTATAGAGCAAGGTATGAGTAGAGGTTGAAGTGAAAGTTTTTTGCTTGGAGACCTTGGATTTATGCTTTGGTAAGAATATCTAGCTTACTATGGATTTGATGATGTATATTCCTATTTGATCTTTGAAGTTTGTATGTAAATCTTTTGAAATCTCTGAAATGCTTGGAAGTCTTGATCCAACTCTTTAAACTTTGGATTGAAGTTTCTTTAGTAAGAAATCTTGCTTACTATGGATTTGATGATGTAAACTCTTTGAACTTCTTAGATATTTGTGGAAAACTCTTAGAAATCTTTGAAAGTATGTGGAAACTCATGCTTTAAGCCATTGGACCTTGTGAGCCCTAGGATCTAAGCTTCTCTACTAAGTATATCTCATTTTCTATGGGTGATTTGAGGTGAACCCCTCTTGTGATTTCATATTATGTGATGCTATACATGAAATTCTTTAAGATAGTTAAAATTATTTGAACTCAAATCCTTGAAACATATTACATCAATAATTTACATCTTGTTTAGTAAGTTTACATGCTCCTTATGCTTGGAATGACTCTTTCCTTATTGGAATCTCTGAAAATTCTATAGACTTGTGCTTGAGACCATTGGATCTTATTTGTTCTTTAGATTTACACCTATTTTGTGAAAGATTATTGATTCTAGACATTGCGTGGACTGACCGTCTTTAAGGAATCCTTTTCTAAACATTCCTCATTTATATCTTTGAAAATCTATGTAAAGTCGTGAATCCTTCAAGATCTAGTCTATTTGTGATTAATTTGAAAGGTAATCATGCCTTGCCTTTTGTTTGAAACAATAGAAGTGATATTTGCTAACCTCTATGATTTTATTAATTGGTATACATGTTAAATTATGAATTTCTGTGAAAATATATTGAATTCATTGAATCTATTAAACACCATGCCACCTATACGATTATGAGAACCATGTGAACCTTTGAATCCCATTACATGTTTAAATCATCAATTCTATGAGACATCTTAGTGAATCATTGTGATTCCGAACTTATGAATATCAAATTGTACACTAACATTGAATCTAAATGAACCATGTGCCTTGAAATGATTGATTTATTGAAATTTGATGCTTACGATTGCTTTATACCATTTTGATTATTGAAACCATGTGGACCTTTGGACTTATTCATGTGAACCTCTTTTTAGACTTCGAACCTTGTGTTAGTGTAAAATGTTGTAACTTCCACGAACTATAGAATACAAAGCATTGTATAAACTATGACATGTGTGGAGTCATGTTAGAGTCTAAGAGGATCATGGTCTCAAGCTGCATGAAGAACAACTTCAAGACTTCAAGAAGACCTCATGGAAAGCTAACCGGAAGCATACAAGGCATTCCAAAGGATTCACTACTCATTCTAAGTTCAAAAAGGTAAAGTATGTGAATTTAAGTTCTAAGGAAGGGGTTCAAAGACCTATGAACCTTCCTGGACCAAGGAGGAATGATCCCAAAATCTTTATAGCCTTCCAAGTGCTTTCTGAAGGCATTACAGGAAAATTAGATCGATCCAAACCTCTTGGTTCGATCCAACTTATTTGGATCGATCCAAAATAATTTTAATCAATCCAGAATCGAACTAGTAACTCTTAGGTTCATGCAACTGAGATTTCAACACTTTTGTATCAATTCACAATCGATCCAAAGTGCTAGAAATCTCCATAAACAAGGGTAATGGCTAAAAAATCTTACAAATATTGAAAATGATAAATAATAATCAAAATTAACTATTAGAGATGATTCTTATCCAATGGACAACAAGGTTCTAAGTTCATTATAAATTAGGGTGAGCGTTATAAAGCAAAGTAATGCTTTTGAATAGTTTTTTAAGATACTTTGCTCAAGCTTCTCCAAAGTTCTAAGAAAGATTCTTATCTCCATTAAAGTGCTTAGAACTCCCTATACTTAGATAGGAGGGAGACCGATTTAAAACTGCCTCCTTGCTCTGGTTAAGGAAAATCATTAAGAGGCGATTTCAAGAATTGTTCAACATAAAACTCAACCAGGATTCAAAAGTAACATCTTTCTCAAGAAGGAACAATCCCACACTGTGTATAGCAACATCAACCTTCAAGAGGTAAGTCATACTAGTTTAAATTATACTCACTTGTCACTCTCGTCAGAGACACCGAGAGTTTTGCACTATCGTTGGAGACACCGGTAGTGTAGACCTAAGCACCTCATCATAGGTGTAGACCATTCCCACTAAAGACACCAGGAATAGACCCAACACTATCGCTAGAAATACCGATTGTGTAGACTTGGCACTTCTACCAGAGACATTGAAAGTGTAGAACGCACTTGTCAGAGACATCGAGTGTAGATTGGTTTGCTTTGCAAGTAGTTAGACCTTACTTAATTTTAGCCTTGATTGTACTTGTTTCAATCTTAATAAAATTATATAGCTTGGTTGTGAGCTTTTGAGAGTGGACGTAGGCCTTGTACCAAACCACTATAAATCTACTGTGATGTGTGCTTGTTGTCTTAAGTACTTGCATTTATTTTGTTAAGTCATTCATTATTTCATTCATTCTAATTGTACACATAACACTTAAATTAAAAAGGCTTAAGCAATTAAGTGTAGGGAACCTATCAACCTTGTTCCCACTCTTCTATAGGTAACACTATATTGTATGATAGAACCTCATGGTCTATGAATGGTTCATAAATAATTAATTTACTAATCACAAGACTTTCGCTGAAAATAAATAAGACTAAGTAAATTAAGAAAAATGGGATAAAAATTGAATTATCCTATTCACCCCCACTAGGATCATTACTGGATTTTCACCTTGACCCACTTTGGGCCTACTCACAAGGTTTAGTGTGAGAAAGTACTTTAGACATGTTCTTTGGCTCATGGATATCGACCCTCCTCCTTAGCCTTATGACAAGGACATCGACCCTCCTCCTTGGGGTTATAACAATGACATTGGCCCTCTTCATTGGGGTTATAACAAGGACATCAATCCAAACCATTGGGTTGGCTAGAGCATATGAATACTTTATATTGAACCTTTGGACATTGAACATTGAACCTTTCTAAACATTGAACTTTGGACTCCTTCGAACATCGAACCTTATGAATTCCACACACTATGAACATCAAAAAATAATTCAAACATGCTCTTTAGCTTATGGATATTAGCCCTCCTCCTTGGGCTTATAACAAGGACATTAGCCCTCCTCTTTAGGGTTATAACAAGGACATTGAATCTACTCATGGGGTTGGTTAAAGCATACAAGTACTTTATGTTGAACCTTTAGATATGTGAGCCCCACTCGTAGGGTTGTATGCGAGCATTTGAAGATATTGATCCCCACTTGTAGGGTTATATGCGAGCACTCGGAGATATGTGAAACTATGTGGACCTTCAAACTTATTGATGTGAACCCTTTTAGACTTTGAGCCTTTTTATCATGTGGGTCCTAACAAAGAGTTAAGTGTGTCCTTTTGACTTTTTGGATATTGAACTTTGGACTCCTTCGAATGTTGAACCTTGTTAACTCTGAACACTTTGAACATCAAACTCAGAACACTCTGAATCTTTGAACTCTAAATATTGAATATCTAAATATTGTGAACCATGTTGAATTTTAACACTTTGAACATCGAACTTAAAACACTCCAAAATCATAGAACATTGAATCTCTCAAAACCAACATATGTCATTGAATTTGTAAGCTTTAACCTCTGAATTGAATTATTATTAGAAATTAGATCTTTGTATTGAACCATTAACTTCTATGCGACATGTAAACTATTAATATTTTTGTATTAACATGATTGTGATTACTACTTCGATATCTGTTTCGCTTTGTATTGAGTTTTGGACATGCTAGTATTCAGATGTGTACTTTACTTCAGATTATTTATAGTTTGCTAAATTTCTTACAAGTTGGGACTAACCCAGTCATTTTTTTTCCAGACTGATTATTGTTGTAGGTCCTCCATTCGAGGGACCTACTATAACATCCACAACCTTCTTTCGTCTTTTTTATCCTTACTTTAGACATATTTTAGGATCCCCTTTTGTGTTGGGATCATATTTTTTGACTAGTAGATGTTCCCTTTGTATATTTGGGTAAGAGACACCTTAGTTAGATCTCTCTTTTGATTTGATGCTTATGGACTGTCAGCACCCAAATTTTGACTCAAGTCATGTGATAACATAAGGACATCATAACAACATTTAGGCATCAAGATTCTAAGCACCCATGGCTTAGGAAGAGCAAACCTGGACTCTAGGAGGTTAGGCATTCCTAAAGAAGTCTTTCTAGATACTCTAGTCGCAACTGAATTAGTCAAAGCACCTTATTATAGCCCCAAAAGCACCATTTTAGGACAGACCCTAATTTCACTCAAAAACACCAACGAGACTTTGAGGGTCCACATTTTAGAATCTCATTGATCTCTTTAGTAAGTTTTTCGCCTCTTGTAAATCTTTCTCCAATAAAGCATCATAGATGAAAAAATTACCATTTTTCCCTTCTACCTTCAAAGGATCAATACTCATTATTTATCATCCAGATCATTAAATTTTGCCACCTATGTAAGCCTTCTTGTCATGCAGCATTACAAGTAAAGAATTCTCATTTTCACCTTTTTCGATCCGCAGGTAAAAAATTACCATTTTATTCTTTCTACTCAGAGAATGACCCCTGGACCCTTAAAAGACCCCTAGAGCATCTTCTATGGTCCAAATGGTATAATTTCAGATCCTATGTACCCCTGAGCCTTTATTCTCTAAAGGATTCATCATAGGTCAAACACTGCTCGAGAATGACAACAACCAATTTCTTAATCTATGATAACCCTAACCAAGAAATGATCCTTGCTAGAACTTTCAAAAACTCATCTGATCTCCGAATCTAGAAAGGTTAGTCGCCATATCTCGGCCTTAGCCTTAACTTCAAATCTCTAGGTCTAAGAAAAGAGTTTTGAAGTCTCAAACTTTTGTGAAATCTCAAATCTTCTCTGAAAGGTCAAAAAACTATTTTCCTACTTTTTACTCTTATAGAGCCAGAATATTCTCTAGACCTCTGAATCAATATTAGTCAGTGTCCATTTCTTCAAAATCATGAGGCCTTTGAAAAGCTATCTAAGCAGCAAGGACTTTCATAAATTTTATCTACCAAGATTCCCTCAAATGCCCAGAAAGCACAACGAATCAGGTCTAAAAATTAAGTGCTTGATCAGCTCTTGCGAGCGCATTCGACATAAGAAATTCAGATAGTCAATGGCTATACCACTGTAAATTCAATGCCTTGAGACTATCATATCCATACTAATTTATAGAAAATCCATGGCATAAGCAGTCATTTCTGCCCAAACAAAAAAAAACACGTTTTGTCTGTATTTGGCACACAAAATGCCCTTAAAAGTTCTCCTAAGCTTATAATACAGCAAAGTCAGAGACATTTTTTTTAGTCTTGCTCCTGTCCTTAATAAAGCATTTCATAAACCCCTGGTTCAGGAAATGTTTAGCCATTCAATTTCACCTGACTTCAGTCAACTATAGAAACCCAATTTGTTCAACCAAGTTTACTTCAAAAAGCTCTTAACAGTTGCATGAGAATCTAGTAGCC
>JAOXJP010130585.1:0-13611 GCA_025762735.1 Platanus orientalis | reverse complement strand
CTTTACCCACACTCGTCCATGGTGTGGGAACCCTTGCATATTTTTCATTGCATCCGGGTGCCGATGCAATGCCCCTTGCCAATTTTTCACCACATTCGGGGGATGAGGTACCCCTCACCAATTTTTCGCCACATCCAGGGAATGAGGCGCATCGCTTAAAGGGTACACCCTAGTATTAGATTGATATAACATATTTTCAGGATTCATGTTTAATGGTTTGAGTTTTTTTAAGGCTAGCTCTCAACCTGACGTGACCCTCCTCCTTTATTCGAGCTTGGGACCAACAATGTCTGAAGATACAAACATTGGCGGAGTTAGTTTTCAGTGAATTTACTATATATAAACCTATTAGATTCATTTACTATATACCCATTGAACATTAAAGTTTAATCAAATTTCCCGTGCCATTGTTGAGGTGCTTGTTTAAGTCCATATAAACACTTAACTAATCTGCACACCTTATGTTCTTATCCTGGCACTATGTACCCTTCAAGTTGTTTCTTGTAGATTTTTTTTTTCTAAATCTCCATTTAGAAATGAGGTTTTAACATTCATTTGATATATAATCAACTTATAGATTGTAACAATTACAAACATCACTCGTATTGTTTTTATTCTCATAACATGTGCATGTGTCAAAACAATTAACATATTCATCTTGCTCACATCTTAAGGCTACCAACCTAGCCTTAAACTTTTCTATTATACCATATGGTTTTAATTTACTTTCTAAATACGCATTTACATCCTATGGGTTTAGCACCTTTAGGAAACTCTACTAATTTCCAAATATGATTGACCATAGTAGGTACCAACTCACTATCTATAGCCTCTTTTCAAAATACAGCATCAAAAAATCTCACAGCTTCTTTACAACTCTTGGGATCATTCTCAATAAGATAGATATAATAATAATCTTCAAGGTAAGTTGCCCTTTTCAATTCTCTTACTTTGTCTAATTTTGGGTATATCTTTATCTTTTTGTTCTATTTTTTTTCCTTTTCTTTCTTTATTGTTTCCTTTTTCTATTTATATTCTCTATATTTCTAGATATTTTATTTTTCATTGAAATATATCCTCAAAGAACTCAACATATCTTGCCTCTATAATTGTATTTGGTTCTAATATATTATTTCTAAATCTTATAACTAGAAACCTATATGCAACACTATTTTCTACATAACCTATATATATACAATCTGTTGTTTTCGATACTAATTTTCTTTTCTTGGTTCAGGTAGACCTACTTTGGGTAGACATTATATTTAAGATTGGGTGCTTAACCCTTCCACAATTCATAGGGGTATTACTGGTTTTTTAATATGAGATTTTATCTTGCATATAATAGACATATAACATTGCTTCCCCCCACATATTCATAGATAATCCCGAACTAAGCGACAATGTATTCATCATTTCTTTAAGGAAAAAGGTTTTTCCTTTCTGTTGATCTAGGAGTATATGCAGCATTGGTTTCACGTATTATACCACTACTCACAAAAATTTCTCATTAAGGTTGAGTCATACTCACCTCTTCTATCAGCTCTTAATGTTTTAATTTTCTAATTTAACTAATTTTCTACCTTAGTTTTATATTTAATAAATGCATCTTCAACTTTATCATTTGTTCTGAAGAGATATAGTTCTATGAACCTAGAATAATCATCCATAAATATTATATAGCAGAATTTTCCTCCTCTAGTTATAGTGCTTTTCAAATCTCCTAAATTACTATGTATTAGTTCCAAAAGTTTACTTTTCCTTTCAACTGATTAATGTGTTTTCTTTGTTAATTTGTTAGAATATAGGATACAAATGTACTCTTATCACTACAAATATGTTTGGTAGCTCCAATATCTACCACCTAGTCCTTCACATTTTTCACAATGTTTACCTCTGTGACGACAACCATAATGTTCTCCATCTCAGCCAGATTTACGTTATTCTTTTTGGCTTTCTTCTTATTCATTTTATGGTTACAGAATGATGTCTTATGGCCTCTTTTACCACATAAAACATTTATATTTAAAATAACCTTTGTCATTATAGTTTCTCTTGAATTTATTGTCTTTTATTAAAAGGTTTCTTAAATTTTCCAAATCTCTTTATTTTCATAATTTTCTCCAGGTTTTTCAATCAAATTGGCCTTAGAGATAGACTCATTATCCTTTTCTAATATAGCTTAGTATCTCTTTGTTTGTTCTATTTGAATACTTATAATTATTTTAAATAAAGCAATTAACCATCTCTCCTAAAACCCTAGGGTGGTACGAGAGGTTAGAGTTAACATACTTAATATATTTCAACACTCCCCCTCAGGAGGGACTCTCCTAGACAATGAATGCGGGGAGATGGCTAGGTGCGAGTCCTCAGAACGTGCATACATGCATCCACGGGAAGATTTGAACTTACAACCTAAAACTTGCTCTGACACCATCTTAAATAAAGCAATTAACCATCTCTCCTAAAACCCTAGGGTTGTAAGAGAGGTTAGAGTTAGTATACTTAATATATTTCAACAATTATCCCCTCAACATGACTTCGATCTTTCCTCTTTTGTTTCATATTATATTTATAATCTTTCCATGATTATGGAAACTTCTCAATTAATGATGCAACCAAAATGATTAAGGAAAAAACCATGTTTTTTATGGATGAATCATCTAGTTGATAGATCACAGATTTGGTTTCCACCATCTTGAAGTCCAAAAATTTTCCTATTGTATATTTCTCTATTCTTACATATTTAACTATATGTTTCTTAATTAAATTAATCCAAATTTCTGTTGTAGTCTCGAACTTGCTATACATATCATGTAGTGTTCCAATCATGACATTCAAAATAGCATGTCTGCATATTTTATTTGTCTTCTCCCATTTTTGACTGGAGTGAGATCTAGGAGGTTCGTATTGATCTATTTTCTCTTTTGGTTTAGGTTATGTTAATACAAAGGAAATTCTAGCCATTTTGAGTAGGAAGAAAATTCTTTCTTTACATCACTTAAAAATATGAACCATTGAATGGTTCTATTTTATTGATATCCAGAACCGAAAATTCTATTGTATAACAACCAATATTACCGTTTAGATTGTTGTTATATATATAGTCACAAAAAAATTCAAATATGAGAAGATGGAAATAAGACAAACAAAAGAGATAATTAAACTAATCATGATGATTAAACAGAAATTAACACAAATTTGTGATCAAAATTATTGCAGAGAATTACAAAGAACTAAGATAAAATTATTGCAAAGAAAATTAATGCTATAAATGACCAGAAAATAAAATTAAAATGAACTTATCGGTTTGTGTTAAGGTGTGTCCTAAGACAGTATCCTAAATTTTATTCACCTCCCTCTAATCGGTGTGATAGGGTTTTTCATCAACCACCCCAGGATTCAAAGGCATTGGCTTCTCCAACACGCATAATCTAAGAAGTCTCTCAGTGAATGTCAATGATTGTGATTCAAATCCAATAAGAGAATTCTAGAAAATGTTTGTAGACAAACCACAGATTGTTTGCAAACTAAAATTGTGTGAACCAAGAGGTTCATTTCTTTAGAATGATCTCTCTCTCTCTCTCTCTTAAATTGAATGCTTTCGAAAGGAAAGGAAAAGTTATGATAGGTAGACTTTTCCCTTCTCACTATGTGATTTTACAACAAGTGATCCAATCATGGGAGTTGCACCAGAATGTAAGTTAAGAATTTGATACAGTGCAATAGCTTGCAAACGATTCATGGAGCAACTTAATCACAAAAGTAGGGCCAAAAACTTTAAATGTTCATAAATTTTGATCCTGAGGTCCGCTTTTGACTCACAAGTACTCAAAACGACTAACTCGATGAGTTCTATACCATCTGCAATTAACAAGCTCTACACCATTCCCAGTGTTGGTGGTGGTAAAGAACTCATTGAGTCAGTCATTTTTAGTATTCATGGGTGGCAAGCAGATGTCAGGATCAAAAGTTATGATAGTATAAATATTTTGGCATTGCTCCATAATCGGTGTACAAGCTGTTGCATAACAGCCACAACAATCTTATTCCAAGATCCTAATAGAAACCCCCCTTGTTTGTAGAATTATAGAAGCTCTTTGATAATACATGAGTTCTTTATATTATGATATTTAACATATATATTTATTATGGATGGTTTATTTGGTAGGAAGAATCATTTTAATTTTTACTTTTGATTTTTAAAAAGCATTTTATTTTTTATAATTGGAACTGTTCTAATAGAAAACATAGCGCCAATTCACCTTGCCCCAATGGTTGTGACATCGCCTCTCAGGAAAGAATTGAAGACTACCGATGATACCATAGTGGACCTTCCATATATACCTATAATACTGCTCCGCATAATGATTACAACGTAGTCTGCGTGCTGTCTGCAGTGCCACACCAATCATACTGTAGCCGGCCTTCAGTGGCCTAAAGAAAAAAAGAAAAAAAATTGTGGAAAAAATAACTGATTTGGAGCATGCTCATTCCATTAGTGCTTGTGCTTGGTAGCAGGTATTTTATTGTGTTTTTACTTTTATCGGTAGAAGGGTTTAGAACACTGAAAATCCAGTACAAAAATTCACAGCCAGCACACTACAACTCAAAAGTTGTAGTATTCATTTATTGGAGTTTCTCAACCTTGAAAATATAGTTATAAATACAAGGATTTCTATTGTTAAAAAAGAATCTTCTTGAACCAAATCTCAAACTCCACTGTACTAAGTTAAAAACAGCATGGATCTGTATACAGAATCTGTGTTTGATCCATATTATCATCCCACCAACATATAACATTTTATCAACTCCCAATCAACTGAATATTAAATCCACAACTAAAAGAACAGAAAAATAAGAAAGAAAGAAAAAATAACCACCGATCAATGAAAAGTGGACTCATGAAGAGCGGAGCTCTTATTCTAGGACAATTATTGGAATATCACCATAAAAAATATTCAGTCAACCTTGGTTAAACCATAACTTTCAAAGCGATTGTGGTCATTGCCAATATAAGTAGTTGATATCCTGAAATGGAAATTCCGTTTGCAGAGCTGGGAGCAGGTGCTGGAGCTTCCACCACAGGTAGCACGGTGATGGAAAGCTTCTGTTTCTTTGCTGCACAATGGTCAGCTTTACCACAGATGTACCACTTATTTCCTTCGGTGGCAAGAGGAATCACATCATTTCCTGTAGCCAAACCCTCGTTCTCTGGCGGCACAATGCAGTCCTTGAAGCCGGTACCGTTCACTTTGAAGACGTTGTGATTTCCCACCGTGTACTTGAAAACTGGCCAAAAAATAAATTCTTCAATTAAAATCATTTTTTATTTAAAAA
The DNA here is from genome assembly GCA_025762735.1 of Platanus orientalis. Classification (NCBI taxonomy): domain Eukaryota; kingdom Viridiplantae; phylum Streptophyta; class Magnoliopsida; order Proteales; family Platanaceae; genus Platanus; species Platanus orientalis. Next base: position 8,271 of record JAOXJP010130585.1, on the reverse strand, counting down.
AAAAAAAATCATTTGAAGCAATTTGACTGATAAAAGGTATGAACATTACGTTTCGACATTTGGAACGAAACCTAATTAAGGTTGAATCATTTAAAATGTGTTTTTGATGGATTTAAGAATAATTCAAACATATGATGCATATTGGATTAACCAGGAGAAAATCTTATTTTACTCCGATAATTACCAAGTTTATCTCCGACCCGGAATTCTTTGTCTTTGGCCCAAAATTGATAATCGAAATTTATGGTCCGACCGCTTTCATCTCCGACTAAAAATTCTGTTGCAACAGCAAGCGTAGGAAGAATGACCGCGACAATGGCAAGGACGGCAAAGAAGTACTGTTTAGAAGCCATTGGAGCTCAACTTGATTTAGCTAATGAACTTTTTGCTCCCTGTTTGATGGCCAAATGCAGATGGTTATAGCAAGAGGCCTAAAGGGCCTATTTATAGGATTTTTCTCAAATTAATATAACTTCAACAGCAAGAACAATAACAATCCGGCAACCGTCGGCACATTCAATAAACTTTGGGTGATCCGTGCCACAATGAAAACTTTAAAATTACATATTTAAATAAATAAATTGTGGTGGCTAACTATGGAAACGTTTCCTGTGGCCACTTCCACGAATAATATCTTATAAAATAAATCAATAATAAAAAGGAGTTGTAGATTTGCACTAAGTAGATATTTCTTACGGAGAAAGTGCATTTGTTGTGTTTTAATAATATATATTTTTTGTGATTAAAACAACATCTTTTGTTGACCATGGTTTGGAATGACAACTCAGAGAGTGGCTAAATTTGGAATGACATCAGGGCTGACACATCAGTGCCAACAAGTGAAAAACATCACCAAAAAAGTGTATATCGCTTTTTCGGTGCTGATGTGTCAGCCATAATGTCATTCTAACCTCAGCCACTCTCTAAGTTGTTGTACCTAATCCTCTCTCTCTCTCTCTTTCTCTCTCTCTCTCCCTCTCCGTTTTTATTTTAATTTTCTACTCTTCGACACTTGAAAGCCTGTGTGAGACTAGTGTCTTAAAGCCTTTAGCTTCTAATGCTATGGCATACTTGAGGATGTATTTTAGACTGACACATGTAAATACATGAAAAAATGATAAAAAAATAATAATAATAGAAAAAGAATTTGTATTTCAGTAATGGTGCCCACACATGCGAGTTTGTTTCTAAACCTTGGATTTGGCACGTGGCCAAGAATTAGGCCACATAGTGTTAACATGGAGATAGGATCCTCCACATTTAAGTTAAATAGTATTAAGATGTAACAAGTGTCTATAGTGCGGAAATACAAAATTAAAAAAAATAACATCCTAAACTTAGTTGGAGTTTTACATTTTTTGTATTTATGTGGTATTTTGAGAACAATTGCACGTTATTGCTGTTTAACTTATTACAGATGATCCAGACTCATTAAAATGGATTCCAATCCGATAGTCTCGAAAGTTTATTGTCATATTCAATAAAAATAAAAACACTAAAATAATAGAAGTCTTGAGTGAGAAACCAAAGAATAAAATCAATAGAATGAAAAGAAAAGAAAAAAATAGAAGATCTAGTTTGTGCTTTAAACTTGGGGCCGGCCTAAACTCAGCCTAAACCCATGAGACAGATTCGGGCAGAATGACTTTAGGCTTTGTCCAAGTATGAGGTATACATACAGGGACTTAAAGTTTGTGCAAATTACAAATAAGGGCATGTACTCTCACAAACACCCAAGAGCAGTACATGGGTTTGAAACTTTTAAATTAAGCTGGGGACAAGTCTATTAGACTTGGTCCCTAGTTTCTAAACAATAACCCTTGGATCGACGGAATCACTAAGCTCATCATGTCTCAACCAATTTAGACCTGAAATCCAACCTACATGGGACTCACATGAGATATTTGAATACATTCATATCTAGATTCTCTGGGGTAAACAAAGAAAGAAATACCATTGTTACTGTTATATTACAATCGCAAGAAATTGAAATATGATAAAATAGAAATGGAATAAACAAAAGAGACAATTAAACTAATATTGTTGATTGAACAAAAATTAAAAGAAATAGAAGATCAAAATTATTGCAAAGAATTAATTATACAATATTCTACTTTCATTCACAAAGAACTAAGATAAATTATTGCAGAGAAAATCAACACTCTATATAAATAATCATAAATTTTAATTAAAATGATCTTATCAATTTGTGTTAAAGCGTGTTCAAAGACATTGTCCTAAATGGAATAGCTGTAGGGTAACCTTGAGTTGGTTATAGCAGTGGCGGAACATGACTGTTATTCTAATTGGGCCGTGGAATTTCAAGAGAATGCACATGGTTAGTTTCTAGTCATGTAGCGGCTGCCTTATTTGGTACAGTCTTGGAGAAACCGGCTAGGGCAAGTGACGTCTCATATACTTACCCTACCTTGATTGCCAACTCTACCTTGTCGACTTTGTCGACAACCTCAGCAAAGTTATTCTGTGATGTAGTCAGGAGCATCAGCTGGTTAATAGGACTTAGAGTCCTCATGAAAGTAGATATCATATTCTCTTCGGACATCAGGTGTTTGAGGTTGGAGGTCTTGATTCTCCATCTGTATGCAAAATCCCTGATACTCTCTCCTGAGGCAAGCCTCATTCCTACAACTTCTTCTCTGGTCGACAGTAGTTCAAGGTTGAACCTGTAATGGTTGAGAAATGACCGTGTCAGGGCCCTCCACATGTTGATGTTATTCTTTTCTTAGCTTGCTGACCATTTTCCTGCATTTTTCTCCAAACTCTAACCAAACATCTAGAATAGGATCCGCTCCTCATGTCTCCATTGGAACATAGCATTTCAATACATGTGGAGATGCATCCTAGGGCAGGTGGTACCATCATACTTCTCGACATTAGGCATCTAGAAGTCCGGTGGTAATACATCTCCAAGGTGGATGGAAAGGTCCTCAAAGTCTATGGACAAAGGGAACTATCCCCCTTTCATAAGCTCTAACTTTGCAGCGAACTTTGCTATTTGAGCACTTGTCTCATTTTTCTCCTTCCCCTTCTTACTTGTTATTGACGGTCCATACTATTCCTCAAGGTCGATGACGGCCCAATGCTCTGGTTATAGGTATGTAGTTGTGAGTCAGAGCGGGGTTGTGACATAAGTGGGACCCTGTGTGTAAGCTTGACAATGCGAGGGAATTTGTTCTGTAGTGTTGGGAAGTGGTAGTTCAACTATTGAACTTCGGCTCTGAGGCCCTCCCTACTTATCAGATACTAAAACATTAGCTTCTTGAACTCAAAAAGGGGAGGAATTTGGGGATGCTCATTGAGATCTGGTTGGCTAAGGGATGGTGAAGAAGATTGGGGTGTAGATGAGGATTGACCGGATTCTGGGGTGGATGTCCAACCATACCAGGACATAAAATCCCCCATATATCGCTCTACTTCTGATTTAAATTTCTCTGGGAGGGTGCCCTTTAGAGCGGTCTTTGTGGGAGGTGGATTTCCTACGGATATTTTTGGTATGACGAGAGGTGCAGTGCTTGCTATAGGAAAAGGTGTTGACCTGTCAGCCATTGATTTATGCTGTGCTTTCTTCTGCTTTTGCAGTCGAGTCTCTAGGGGAGCAATTGTAGCTTGCTTAACTAAATTGGAAGAGAAGAAGTTTATCCTTCATTTTATTGTGTTTATTCATAACTTGATAGCCAGGTGTTTTACAAGTGCATATGTCATATAAGTGAATTCATGTCCTTTTATCTTATCTACAAAATTTTGAAAAACAACAAAAACTTTGTATATTATATATATATATATATATATATATATATATATATATATATATATCGAAAAATGCTTACAAAAGTAGGGGGTACTTGCCCCAATACATCAAAAGATAACATAAGATAAAAACCTAAAGATCAAGCATTGCTGCAGGTGGCACTAGTTCATATCCCAAGGAGAAGATTTGTTCCCTGAGCTTGTGAACCTATGACTGTATCCACTGATCTTATACAAAAGCCATAGTATTACTATGCCTCATCTCGCATCCCAAGTCTTCGTGAGAAATCCTATTGTCATTGAGCTCATCCTTTAAGGAGTGAATGAGCTCTGCTTAGGTTTCATTCCAATGCTGGGTACACTCACGGGAGACCTCGGTCTCTGTGCACAAGAGTATCTTAGCTTCTAAAGTAGCTTTGGTTTGGGCATGTGAAGCCCGTTTCTTGGCTAAATCTGATAGTGCTTGCTCATACTCTGCTTGAGTGTGAGAAGACTCTGTATGTGACGATGATATTAATTCGGTACATTGTCTCTTGTTCGAAGAGGTAGATGCTGAAGGTGTAGTGAGTTGTAGAGGAGGCTTACATAGAAGCCAGTGCTCATATGCTAGTGTCATGTCCTATGTCTTTGCGAATACTAGTTGCGGATGTCCAGAGACTACAGTATGCGATTTATCCCATAGAGTTGCTAATGTAGATTGTATATGATTGGATGTTCGGTGATCAAGTTTGCATATATCTTTGAAACTTGTGGGGAAGTCAAAGAATTCTTGCCTAAGTGCCAATTGTTGGAGAACACGTATGGGTACATAGGGAGTGCTCTGGTGGACTACTATGATAACCATATATGTGCTTTGTACCAAACAACCTGCCATGTGATCTGTTCAAGATGTATAGCAGCTAGAATGATCTGATAATTTGATGTAGTTGTTTTACTTGGCAAGGGTTGGATTTTGACATGGATCTGTGTTGAGGAAAAATCTCATAATACATAAGCTAGAAAAGATGCGAGGACAGATAGGTGTTCCCGCAACCAAGCTTGTAAGAAAGCTGGACAACCATATAATCAGCCATCGGGATGTTGAGCACAATGTGAGAGACTGGAGATAGTCTCTAAGATGATCATAGGTGCGAATGATTTCTTCTAAAGGTGCTGATCCAAGATGTCAAGTATGATGCCATGTATGTGATGGAATCTATGTGATAGCAATAGTTTCCCTAAAACAACTAGGGTGAATACTCTGAATTTGATAGGATTGTTAAAGTCCCCAACTTTCTTCCAAACATTTTCCAATAAAAGATCAAAGGGACAGTACAAATATTCCCCCGTGGCCTCTTTGGGTTAGGAGGCTTTGGAGATTACCAATGTGTGGAAGCTTTTCAAATAGCTAGGCTTGTGAACTAGGATTATGGCATTGATGCCAAGGCAATGTTCCTAATCTAAAAAGGATTCGAGCTCCTCAATAGTGGGTGTGAGCTCTTGTTCTCCAAAGCAGAAAACCACTGATGTTGGATCCTAGAAAGAAATAGTTGCTTCTACCAGTGGCCAATCCATATTGACTTAGGCTAAGGTTAATGTTGCCCTTAGCCGACTTTGATTTTTCCAAATTTCACACTCTTCAGGAGGAAGGGCAATTAGGGCATTCACGAACTTTACGGAGGTGGTGGGGTACGTATCCAATTGCACTAATCTGTGAGTCATGTTTGTAAGCACAAGCATGAACATGGGGTTAAAAATGTCATTTTATAGTAAAAATCACACTTTGCAGAAATTAAGCCTAACGCCTCTTTTTTGCCTCAACGCCTGTTTTTAATTCAATTTAAAAATAGGCGATGAAGGGATAATCAGGCATTGAAACATTTATAGGCAAAAATGTTTGACGCCTATTTGTTGCCTCAATGCCTGTTTTTAATGGAATTAAAAAACAGGCGTTGGGGGCAAGATCAGGCATTGAAATCAATTATGAGTTTAAATGACCCGTGACAGGTTCCATTTTGTCTTTTGTGTTTTCTATTCCTATTTTCAGTTACAAAACAATGGAGAGGTCCCCACAAGTTGGTTTCTTTCATCCTTTTTTAACTTTCAACCAAAAATTCTTTTTTTTGTTTGTGCTTTTGATGACAATGAATTAAGGGGGATCAAGCCGTCACTTTCCACTTCTCTCAGTGTAGGAGAAAACTCTATGGAAGCACCCCGTTGCGGATGAGGTAAGCTTTTTGACTTGATCAATGAGTTTACTTTGTGCAATTATAAATTTCCTTTGTTTTGAATATCTTTTGATTTTCATTCAATGTTTTTGTTGTTTTTGATTGATTCTTTTGTAGTTTCTTTAAGTTACATTGTATTTTTATGTTTTAATTCATTTAAGTAGAATTATAACACTTTGAATTTGATTTATGGATGATTTAGAATAGGTTTTTGTGCATTTTTTGGTGATTTTTGAGTTTTTCAACACTGGAAAATTATAGCCCTAGATTGTAGGCATAACGCCTATTTTTTGTCTATTTTAAAATAGTCGTTGGATTAACAAACAGGTGTCAGCCTTAAAAAACGGGCGTTGGCCTGGAAAACAAAAACAGGCGTTGGCCTTTGACTCGAATCTATAAAGGGAGTCAAATGGTTTCATTACAGCATGGGATAAGACTTAGGTCTAGATACCCTTGAACTTTGAATAGGTAGGCATTCTCAATAGACATTCTGGTTGCAAACGTAGTGAAAGTACTCTAAATCATCAACATCTTGAATTTACCAACCTTCATAAGCCTTCCCACATTGAAACATTGAAAGGCTAGTAAATTACCATTCTACCTGTACACCCCCAAAAGCCTAAATCAGAACCAATCAAACTCCACTTTTCAACTTCTCTACATTAACAAAGACACCTTCAATTTACCAACCTTCAAAAGCTTCCCACATTGAAGCATCGAAAGGCTGGAAAATTACCATTCTACCCCTACACCCCTAGAAGCCTAAATTAGACCCAATCAAACTTTACTTTTCAACTTCTCTACATCAACAAAGACACCTTGAATTTGTCAACCTCCATAAGCCTTCCCACATTGAATCATCAATAGGCTAGTAAATTACCATTTTACCCCTACACCCTTAGAAGCCCAAATCAGACCCAATCAAACTCCACTTGAACCCATTTTCCCCATAAACACCCAAAATACTCTCTAAAAAGAAGACATCTAGATCTTAGCCACTTTCTTAAGGCCTCCACCATCAAAATCCCAAAAGGCTAGCAAATGACCGTTTTGCCCCTATACCTCTAAAAAACTCAAACCACAGGCTATGGAGCTAATTTTTTCTAGGATTCTCCAACTCTCATCAACATTCCCATATTAGGGTACAAAAGGGTAAGAAAATTACCCTTTTTCCCCCGTATCCTCAAAATACATCATTTCCCCCAAAATCGAACCTTTGAAAAAACCCTAAAGGCTCGATATAAATTAGAACTCATCCAGTTAGTGGCCATACCCTCATAAGCCCTAAATCATTCAAAGTAAAACCCCAAAGGATATAATGCCCTCTAATTGCCCCAATTCGTTTCCAAAGAACAACAAACACACCTGTGTCAGCCATGTACACTCAGTGAGCTCCCGGGAACTCTTCGAAAGTTTAAATTCATCAAGGTCAGGCTTATTCTTTCAGGATTTTTGAGATCTTCGATAAATTCCCTAATGGAGAAACCCTTTCACAAACCCAGCATCACTCATTAACTCAATTCTTCTCCAACCCAAGGCACATTTCTCAATCAGATGACCTCCCTTTGGAAATCTCCTAGAAATTCACCAAGGGTCAGATTATCTGATGTTAGACCCCAGAGCATCACAAATCTAAGACCTAAACAACCATGATTACAACCACACCCCATTCAAACCCAAAAAAACCAGTCACAGGATCAAGCGGTATTTGTCATTGCACAATTCAGGGGTTGGAGCATAACTTTCAGCTCAGGTATCTGATTCATACACAGTTAGAGCCTATGTCTTACAAATATTAAGGGCCATCTTTCATATGAAGAATTTAAAAATCAATTTTACTTTCTTAGCCTTCTTTTATTGGTACAGGCCAAAATAGGTATGTTAGGAGTCCATTTTCACATATTTACCCATATCAAATTATGATTTCGTTAACTCCGTTGCGACCGGAATGTCCAAGAGGTGTGAAAAACCTATAAATCTTTAAAATCTGGGAGTTATACAACTCAAAAAGTAGACCCAGACAGTAAAGGGGCAAAATCCGAACAAAATATCTTAATTTCTACCCAAAATACCGCTAAACTTTATCCTAAACCCTACACCCCGTATTTAGAATATTTCAAATGGATGGTGGACATCTAAAGACCACCTCTCTCAGACCTACACCCTTCCCGATGGGCCCCACACCTTCCCTTACAACCACTCCCTACATGACATGTGGCATGAGGGCCCACCACATTCACCCTCATCCACACACCTCTCTCCACCTCCATGAAACTCTCTAGAAGCTACCACCTAA